>JAPVLO010000937.1:600000-762611 GCA_027257055.1 Cephalopachus bancanus
AAGCATGGCCCAGACAGAGCTCAATGAATACATGGCCAGACCAGAGCTTAAAAAAGCATGGCCAAATTATAGTCTAGTTCACTATATTTCTGCTCTATCATTGTGCTAAGCCAGTACCTTGTATCTAATAGGCAGTTGAGAAAAATCTTGAATTTAGTTTCTTGTCCTTAAATAGCTTGAAACCTTGCTATAAAACATGAAATACATGTGTGTGGAATGATTTAGTAACAACCCAAAGCAGACTATAAGAAGAATATCACAGAAAAGTGGAGCAGCCGATTAGTTTTCCATGTGGTGAGAGAAAGGAGAGATCACTTTGGGTGTGACCAGAAGAGAAATCACAGAAGAGAAGGGATTTGATCAGAGCTTTGAAGAATGGAGTATATAAAATATGAAATAAAAGTGCTTTCAGCCGGGCTCGGTGGCTCAGACTGTAATCCTGCGCCTTTGGGAGGCTGAGGTGAGTGGATCGCCTGAGCCCTCGGGTTCGAGACCCGCCTGGGCACCGAGACCTCATCTCTACAATAAATCAAAAAATCAGCCGGGTGTGGTAGTGCATGCCTGTAATTCCGGCTACTCAGAAGGCTGAGGTGGAAGGATCACCGGAGCCCAGCAGGTCGAGGCTGCAGTGGCCGGGAGCGGCCACTGCACTCCAGTCTGGGTGACAGAGTGAGACTCCAACTCAAAAAATAAATAAATAAATAAATAAAAATGCTTTATTTTGGTGTTTGCCCCTTGATGCCCTTGTCCCAAATCCTGGCCTCGAATTCTTGCCCAGAGTAGTTAGGTACACTGTAGCTTTCCAGTGGGCAGGGCCAGATCCTTTCCCTTAACACGTGTATGTTTGTATGTAAGAAGGTAGTTTCTTGCCAACTGATGACTAAGCTAGCTCAATGTTAACTGGTGCCGCAATATTGGCAAAGAGATATGTCATATGAGGAGCTCCTCTCAGTGGGTCTCTCTAAAGCAAAAGAAAAGGTTGTTGTATATAAAATATGAAATAAAGGTACCTTTATTTGGTAAGGATGTTGTTGTAGATATTATGGGTATAGAGGGGTTAAAAAAGAGGAATGGGTACTTATTGTACTCAAACTTCAAACCCTGGGACAAAAGAAGAGAGTATCCCTTGAGGATTGAAATAAGTAAATATAAAGCTGATAAATGGATGTATTACTCTAAATGGAGAGTACATTTCTGAAAGTATCAATAGCTTGAATTAAGAAAACTCAGTAAACTCATTTGATACACTTATGAATCATAAAACTTGGATTTTAAGGGAAACCAGAATATTTTGGGAAGAGGTGCTAAGAAAATAATCATGCCTCACCACCAGATGCTTCTTTGTTCTCTATTAAAAGACAAAATATTGGGCTGACCTGGGCATGCTGCAGGCAGGACCAGAATTCTTGTTTTGATGTTCTCACTACTTAATTATCTACCAGCATAGAATGTAACATAGTAGTTCATATTCCTGCCAGGACTGTAGATGGAGATATTCATATACTCTTTTGCTGATGAATAGGGAAGCCTATAAAACGCTCAGAGAGAAGTAACAACAGGCTTTACTTCTTTATCAGACCATAGCACCTAGAATAGTGCAACACAGAAGCTATTGCTTAACTCCTCTAGCTGAATGAAAGGCTTAGTGTTTGTTTCTTGGAGCCCAAAACTTTGTCTAGACTCAGACACAGATTATACCCACTTTTTACCTGTCACTTTTCTACCATACCCTCCTCCCCAGAGCCTGTGATCCTTTGTTATTTTTTAAAATGCTTGCAATTCCACCATCATAGCATTGCAGATAGGCTGGTGCTGTGGTGAATACAAGGGTTGTTAAATTGTTACTGCCCTATTCTAGCTGGGCCTAGCAATACTGCCTTTGAAAAGAGTCAGACTTCTGAACAATAACCTCTTCCATCGTTTTTTTCACCATCAGCATCATTTACTTCCCTCACCTCCCCTTATAGTTTAACTCTCTGTTCATTTAAAACAGTAGTTTATCAAACTGTTTGACACATGGCCACCAACTGGGAAGTCTTGAATGCTCTTCTCTGTCATCTGCCATGTTGGTTCCTTTCTGGAAAGTCTAGGATTTCCCCACAACATGTAGAAAATTGTTTATCAATAAAGGCTCTAAATTAACAACTAGTTTCAGATTTTAGCTGTTGGAACTCTCTCAGCAGATATATTTTCAGAATCTCATAATGAATAGTGTATGGAACATTTGGAAAGGAACTAAGGGTAGGAAGATGATGGCGAAGTTGGGGAGATATATGGTAAGCTGGGTATAAGGATAAGGGGAGAGACATTTTACACTAAAGCATCACAATGAACGAACATTTAAAAATTCAAAACCAGCCAGGCTCGGTGGCTCAGCCTGTAATCCCGCGCCTTCGGGAGGCTGAGGTGAGTGGATTGCCTGAGCCCGCGGGTTCGAGACCCGCCTGGGCAGCGAGACCTCATCTCTACAATAAATCAAAAAATCAGCCGGGCGTGGTAGCGCATGCCTGTAATTCCAGCTACTCGGAAGGCTGAGGCAGAAGGATCGCCGGAGCCCAGCAAACGAGGCTGCGGTGGCCGGGAGCGGCCACTGCACTCCAGTCTGGGTGACAGAGTGAGACTCCAACTCAAAAAAAAAAAAAAAAATAATTCAAAACCACTGATTTTTCTAATCATAATCTGTGTTATCCTTAATAAACTCTTATGATTATTTTAGGCTAAGCACATGGCAGATATGTCATCTCAGAAACCACCTGTCTTCTCAGAAGCTCAAAGGAAACCTGGTGAGGGAGACTTCTAGTTAGAAATAAGAGAAACCATGACAGCAATAAGATGCAAAAATGGTGGACGATACACATAGAATGAAAGTCAGATTGCTTAATTACTTTATATATATATATATATATTTTGAGTTGGAGTCTCACTCTGTCGCCCAGACTGGAGTGCAGTGGCCGCTCCCGGCCACTGCAGCCTCGACCTACTGGGCTCTGGCGATCCTTCCACCTCAGCCTTCCAAGTAGCCGGAATTACAGGCATGCACTACCACGCCCGGCTGATTTTTTGATTTATTATAGAGATGAGTTCTCGCTGCCCAGGCGGGTCTCGAACCCGCGGGCTCAGGCAATCCACTCACCTCAGCCTCCCAAAGGTGCGGGATTACAGGCTGAGTCACCGAGCCCGGCTAATTACTTTATATTTTAAACTAGGTTGTGCAACATATACTCAGTGGCATACTAAGACTGGGGCCATGGAAGCAGTCCACTCTGCATTCGGGAAATAAAAGAGTACCATTGTCTGTAGTAGTAGTAGTATTGTATAAAAACAATAAATCTGATTTGCTACGTATATTTTGTTGTTGTTCCCTAACTCCACCAACACACACACACACACACACACACACACACACACACACACACACAGAGAGAGAGACAGAGAGACAGAGAGAGAGAGAGAGAGAAGAAACACCTTACTTAGTATGCTGCTCCTTACATAGTCTTCTTTATTATTTCCTCCTGTTCTCTCCAACCTTTAAATTATGAAATGCTCAAGCCTTAATTTTTAGGTTTGTATTTCTTTTCTTATTATATTTTCTCCCTTAAGTCATTTCTATATGGGGATGTCTCTCACATTAATATCTCTGTACCTCTCCAACTAACAACTCTACATCTAGCCATGAAAGTCTGATACACATCTCAAATGTAACATTTCCAAAATTGAATTCCTGTTATCTCCATAAAACCTGCAAACTTCCCTGTCTCAATTGATGAGAATTTTATCCTGGTTGGTCAGACCAAAAATCTTGGCGTCATCCTTGACTCATTCTCCTTTTCTCACAAGCACAACTAGTCCATCAGGAAATCATCTTGGCTCTAACTTCAAAGTATTCCCAGGATCTAGGATCTGAGGACTTCTCACCACTCTCACTGTTATGATCATGATCTGAGCCACCATCACCTTTTGCCTGATTTACTGCAAAAGCTTCCTGACTGGTCTTTTATTCTGAGAATAAAAATGAAGGCTCCTGTGATGGCCCACAAGATCTGTACATTTGGTATCTTGATGCCTTTGTGATTTCATCTCCTGTGCCCCTTTCTTTCACTCCCTTCACTTCAGCCACACTGTCCACCTTGCTGTTCCTTGAAAACACAGAACACACCTCATCACCAGACCAGGGTGTTTCCTCTTCCTATAATGTCCTTCCAATAAGTCATCTCCTTCGTGTCTTTGATCCAAATCACCTATCTTGAGGCCTATCCTGCCCTGCCTGTTTGGACGGCAACCTGGCACCTTCCCATCCTCACCGCCCCACACTTTCAATCTATCTTACCCTGATCTAGGTTGTTCTTTTATCCATATCATTTATTACTTTCTAATAATTTACTTACTAATTTGTTTATTTATTTTCTATGTTCTTTCACTAGAATGTAAATACGGACTTTTGTTTCTTTTGTTCAGTCACATGTTGCCAGGACTGAAATAGTCCCTGCCTGGCATATAACATGTATTCAATAAATTACTGCTGAGTGAATAAATGGTTTTTATTTAAATATATCTATCTCATTTATTATGAAAGTAACTTAACTGACTGATGTTAGAGAAATTCAGGAACAGAATGTGCTTTCACATCACAACCATGTACTTGAATACAGTCTTTCTTGTGCTCTGAAGAATTTGTGTGTTGGGAGCCGGCCACGGAGGCCCACTGAGCGTTAGGGATCAGGAAGGGCCGTTGACCCTGAGACCACTAGGATGTGTTCGAGAGCTATTGACCCCATTTCCTCCCCCTTTCTACACAGCACTAACCAGATTAAGCTCCTGTGAGCTCAAAACATAAAAACTCTGAGACCGGGATGAACACAAGCTAACTTTAGAAGTTCATTGCTCTCATTCTTCCACAAACAGAAGTTTTGGCTTTCACACAACTTATAATTCAAACTCGTGTCACATCTAAGAGCCTTAGTATTGGTCACAGGCTTCTGGGTCATGATCTTTGGATTTATTAAAGGTGTAAATTGTAGAATATAGTTTTAGAAGACAGCCATTTTGTTGAAAGAATGCGGCTGGGTTACTTGTAGGTAGCCTACTGTGAACTTTGGACTGGGCCACATTCCAAACATTCTGGGATGGGCCACTTTCGTTTTTTAAAGTAAATACTTAAGCTTCTATAGAATTGTTTAACTTGGCATAAATCAATCCATTTAGGACGTAAAAGGTTTATGGAATATGTCAGTCACAGATTAGGTTATCGTTTGTTATGGGATTTTAAGATTATCATATGAAAAGGGTTTAAAGGCAATCATTGATTAAGTTTTCATGGATTAAGGTTTCTGGTGGGTGGGGGATGCCCCTCCCACATCTGACTTTGTGTATAAAAGACCCGTTGTAATTCCCAGAGACACACATCACTTCTGCACTAGACCGGAGTCCAGTTCTCTCTGTCTCTTTCTCTTTCTCTCTTTCTTCCTCCCCCCAATCGCCGACGCTGTCTTCACCTTTGGGGTACCCTGAACCCGGCTGGAGCTGGACTCCAGCATTTGTGGATGTTTGTGTATTGTCTCCTTTAGATTGCAGTCTCATTCTTGGCAGATATTGTAAGCGCTTTTTCATACACACTTGGAATTCCTTACTTTCTGCCAGCCTACGTGAAGAATATATTGTAAGAAGAATTTCTCTGGGTCAACAGATGTCAATTACATTAATTTCCTCTTACATTCGTGCATTTTCACTTTTTGTTGTTTGTATTGTTCCTTAATGAAGATTGTTTTGAAAGTAGTTACAAAGGACTTTCTAAGATTAGCAAGATTCTTTTCCTACCCTCTCATTTATCTAGATATTTCCAGTAAAAGCAAAGGAGGGCAAAAAGGAGAAACCACCTAGAAAGTTACATAAATTAACTCTTAACTGCCATTTAAAACTAACCTTTAACTTCCAACTGTCTTGTAAACAAGATATTACTTTACTACTTCAGTTTATGTGTAGATCAAGTATCTTTATTATATAACCTTATGAGATCCCCTGCTGACCATGTGACAAATGTTAAAGATTTTAATCTACATTTTATGGGCAAATAATATAATTCAGTAAATTCATAAAGAGGCCTATGCTGAAATATTTCATTACAAATGATTTTAATTACCTGATTTTTCTACATCATTATCCATTTGTTTGTGTGTTTGTTTATTTAATTTTAAAGATGTGTGGTACAATTCAGGATTAGGTATACAAGTGGTCATCATACAAGTAAAGTTTGGGCCTATCTTTGGTCCCTACTTTGCCTGGTTTGAGATCAGGCACCCTTACTAATGTTATGCACCTGCCCCTTCCCGCCTCAGTTTCTGGCTACTGCCAATCCATTTCTTTTTCACAACATTTGACAAGAAAAATCCTGCTGATGCTTATGGTCACAAGTACAATTGTCCCCAAAGGCTTTTACTGAAAAGAGTAGATCAGTGAGTAGCATCCTAGGGCATAGTAGAATGGGATGGGAAATACATATCCTTAGAGTAAACTCAGTTTGTTTTGTTTTAACCATTAATGAACTACATCCCACTATATTTATGAAACTGAACCACGAGCCAAAAAATAATGTAACTTCCTGGAACAAAATGTTAAAAATATAAATTCTTTTTTAAGATTAAACCTATATCTTATTCATTTAAACTCAGTTAAGACACAGCACAGCATTTATTGATTGATTTAAAGAGCAATATGAAGTGTGTTGCAATTAAATTTAACTTTTAAGTCAGGAGGCCCTGACAATTTGGTCTGACACTATATTACTTTGGGGGATAAATTTTGAAAATTCCTACACCGGAATAAGGATGACCTCATTAATTTTTTTCCAAGGTCTTATATATCATGTTTTACCTTAAAAGGAAAGCAGGAAAGTATAGCAGTTGTCTGTGTTCTGAAACGCAGGCAATAGATCTGACATAACTACTTTGTTGAAAAAAATGAGGAATCCTCGAAAATAGAAAATATTCTATACAAGGTTAGTCAAGTAGCTATGTTGAAGAGGCATAGTCCTTGGGAGACCCATTTATCCTCAGAAAGCCATTAGGTATAGCTAGTGAATTTCAGACTCTTCATCAAGCAAGACAACACTAGTCTTATATGTAGGTAATATGCTTTTGCAATATTTTAATATATTTTAAATGAAAAATAATTAACTAGAAAAACTTTATTTCAAACATTTGTAACATATAGAATGAGTTTCAAGAGAGTTGCCCCAATGCCTCTATTCTTATAAAAGTTATATTAACATATTGGTATATCTTTGTCTTTTTTTTTAATCAATAAAGGTTACATTGTTGTAATCACACTGTCTTTACAATATTGTATGCTGCTTTTTGAAATTTAATATTATATCATAAGCATTTCCCAAACTGTTGCAGAATTCTCATAATCAATTGAATAAATATATCATGATGGACATTTAAATTCTTTCCAACTTGGGTCATAGTAACTAATTGTTTGGTGGGCATGTATTAACTTAGTTATTTCTCTATATTTGGATAATTTTCTTTAGTGTAGATACCCACAGATCAAACTACTGGGTCTAAGGGTATAGCTCTCTTATAAAATTATATTGTAGTTTGATTTGTTTTTTACAAAAATATGTGTGTGCATGTGTGTATGTGTCTGGAAAAATAAACAAGTACTTAAAATTTGACAGTGATTATTTATACTGATGGATTTGCAAATAAATACTAATAAATAATTACTTTTTAAACTTTTCATTATCATCAAATTTTCTACATTAGAATTTCAGAAAGGGTGAACTTATGAGGAGTGAGAAGTCTCAATTGCTGTCCAGTCCTACAATGACCTCATATCTGTATTATAAGGATTAATAAATTAATCTATGTAAAGTGCTGAGAACAGTGTGTTACATATAATACATACCCCATAAATATCAGCTTAATGTTGACAATTCAATACAGAACAGTCCTGTCATAAGACAAACATACTTGACTTCACTGAAGACTTGATCTTTCTGCCATCTCATATGGAGCTCTTTGTGCTCTCCAGAAGTTTCACTGAAGGAGAAACCAGGATATGCTGAGATTCCTGGTTATATTCCATAAGTAGTTCTGGTTTGAAAAAGGGGGAAATATGAAGCAAGCTTTTAAAGACAATCTTCACATATTTTACAATTTTACCTATGATAAGCAACTAAACTTAAATATAATGCCATGAAATATGAATCTGAAAATTTGGGAAGATGGATATGTCTTGATACAAATCTCTATATTTCTCAAAGGTGGCTTTTTCCTCAAAGCAGAATTGATTGTCTTCCTTCATTGAACATTGCAAAGCTGAATGTCTTATTTACTGTTCCATACACAAAAGATTTATGAGGGACAACCTATCAATAAATATAAGAATAATAATGGAGTTTCACATTAAAAATAATTTTAGAAAGAGCAATCTACCTAGAGGCCTACATTTAATTCTGAAGAATAATCTAGAAATTCTTGAATGGATATAAGAAATCGATGGGTTTTATGGTAATCGCTTTCATTTAAAAATCATTTACTGATTGCCTACTCAGTTATCTACTTTGTACCTTTTTATTTCCCAATATAAACAAACAAACATACCCAAGAGGCTCACGGTGTGAAAGGTCACCAGATTTTAGTTCATGCAGTGAATAATCATTATTTTTTCTATATGTGAGTTAGGCTCAGGATCTTCATCTATGTAACTCATAATGTATTTCTACTATATCACTTGGATGAGCTTTTCTTAACATGAGGCCCTCCTGCCCTTCTGCAACCCATGGCAGTCTTTTGCAGCATTCTGATGTTTTAATACTTTGAAGGAAAAAAAGTAAATTTTTAATCATAGTTTTATTTATTTTTCATTTTAAAGATGTGGGGTACAATTCAGGATTAGGTATACAAGTGGCCATTTTACAGGTAAAGTTTGGGAGTCCCTTTGGTCCTCACTTTGCCTGGTTTGAGATCAGGTACCCTTATTAATTAATTTTGTGCCCCCCACCCCCGAAAAAAAGTAAATATTAATCTAGCTACATAGAATTTTTTTCATTTAAAAAACTCTATAACATAGATAAAATGGGCACCAAATCAATATTTTCCAATTTTAATCTTTCTCTGAGCATGATAATGGCCATTCACCCAAACAATGTGTTGCTCCTCATTCCTCTAGATATTATAATCTTCCTTACATGCCCGGAGTTATACCACAGAATGTATCCCCAGGAGGCAGTTAGGAATTTAATTTGCCTACTCTTCTAACTCTTAAATTAAAAGACATCAATTACTGGTGTATGCTAGTCATGGCATAAACGCAGGAATAGACTTAAGCCATTTGTCTGCATTTCTATTCTAGAGAGCAATATGAAAACCACATTAACAGTGTAATAAGAAGATATTTGAAACTCACAACATATCTACTGTCTCCTTTATGGCAGGCTTCACACAGAAGTTATTATCTGAACCAAATATCTGTTATATCACTCAAGCCTAGTCTAAGCTTTTCTTAAACTATCCCTTACTTAAGTAGTGCTATAAAGTTAAAAAAATTATTTAAAGCAGAAACCACTGAGTATAATGCCTACAAGACTTTTGAACAATCTATCTCTCACTTAAGCCTAATAAACTCTGATTGTATTAGGAAATGCTTTAATAATTCCCATAAACCTGGAGCCAATGATTCTGTATCCCAGGAAAATAACATAAAATGAAAAGAATTGGGTAATATTGAGAGCTTTCAACACACAATGCAATGGATGAAGAGGCATTTCACTTTTGATTTCTATGAGCAGTGATTTTTTTGTTGTTGTTATAAAAATAAGAAAAACTACGGGAATGCACAGATACTCACTTCCTGTACTGGTATAACCCATTAGAAAACAAAAGCTCTGCTTACAAATAAGCTCTAAAATCTATCAGGAAAAAAAGTACCTTTGTTTTCATTGTCACCAGAGAGCCTTCTGCCAAATGGAGAAGTAGATGTCTGACTGAGGCTTCATTCTGAGGCTTCATTTTGTGACTGCAGGAAAATAGAATCTAACTTGAAAGGTTCTGAAGAAGACTGCCAGGCCTTTGTAATGTTGGTTTTGGGAGACAAGACTAACATCAGTGTCACAGACTAGCTGGGGTGGAGCTGGATTTGAGTGAATGAGGCTGTTATATTTTCAAGATGCAGCCTGGCCTCTGGATATCATAAGCAGCTCAAGTGCGAAGGTGTGTGTGTGGAGGTGTTACTCTAGTTTAAAAGCAGTTTTTTTAAAGGACTTCATTATGTAATAATTTAGCATTGAAAAGAATAGTAAATGTAGTTATTTGTCTCCAGGTAGAATTGTTGAAAGGGGCAATTTTAAACAGCCTTCTCTACTTTTAGCAGATATATCTAGGTTGTCATTGGTGAGAAAGAAGGCTAGCTGCCAAGTCTAGAAAGAATGTGAATGTAGAGCTGAGTTTGAAATAAACTGATTCCCAGTGGTCTCTTTCATAAAATGGCATGTAGACCTGCTTGTTGAGTGATGCAGAATCTTTCTGAAAATGTATTGGTTTGTATCAGTCGCTTTTTTTCTCAAACTCTCTTTCATTGCCCACCCTTTCACACACATACCTGCATACCTGGAAAGAGTTTTTTGTGTCTAATTCTTTCTTCCAATTCTTGAACCAAATGTAAACTCTAAGACAATGGCACACATAGTATAATGTGTAATGGTCTCTGGGGCCAGGGTGACTTAGGTGTGAATCTTGATTGGATCACTTACTAGTTATACAATCCTGGACAAAATAATTAACTTCTCTTAGCCTTATTTTTCACAGTGCAATGCAAGACTAATACAAGTACCTACCGTTGAGGACTTTTTTTTAACTTTAAGGATTAAGCAAGATAATGTAATAAAGAGTTTTGCACAGTGCCTAATAAACACTCAAACAAATAGTAGATTCTACTTTTATATTTTGTTAAGATATTGTAATTAGTTACTCCTCCTCTTTCTTCTCTTTCATCATCATCGTCAATATCATTGGCTAACATCACTTATAGGTGCTACCTGGTCAGGGTTGGTCATAGAATCATACCTCTAGGCTGCAGTTGCTCAGTAGTCACACTCTTGGCATTTTTAGACCAGATAATTGTTGGTTGGAGTGGGAAGATTCCATCCTGTGCTTTGTAAGATGTTTAGCAACATCCCTGGCTTCTGTCTACTAGATACTAGTAGCACACATACCCCACTCCTCTGCCACCAAGTTATACAACCAAAAATATCTCTTGACATTGTCAAATGTCTTATGGGGACAAAATTACTCCCAGCTGAGAACCACTACTCTAGGCATTCTTTGATTTAATAACATCTATGAAAGCTATCTGCCATTCTACCATGCATATTGAACCTGGTTTCATCTGGTAACCTTGGTCTTTATCTTGAACTCTCCTTTTGATCTTACAAACTCTCTGGTCTTTTTCTTAAATGTTGAACCGAAATTCTATTCTCTATTTGCTTTATTACAAACTAGCAACTCTTTTTTTTTTTTTTTTTGCTTAAAAGGGTTTTTATTTATTTATTTTTATCAATATTTTTTAATTTTGATATTGTGGGGTACAGTTTAGGGTTAGGTATACAAATATGCTTCGTTCAGGCACCATTGTTGATAAGGGGTGTCTCCCATTCCCAGACAGATATTGACTACCATTAATCCCACCTGCCTTCCCCTCCCCCACCCATAGTTTCCCACCACTGTCAGTCTTTTTTTTCTTTATAGTATTATGGTGGATGTTCAAGGTCCACTAAATGAGTGAGAATATGTGATACTCAGATCTTTGTTTCTGTGAGAGATCACTCAGTATTATTGACTCTAGTTCCATCCAGGTTGCTGTGAAATTCATTATTTTGTTTTTTTTATGACTGCATAGTATTCCCTCATGTATATGTACCACTTTATTATAATCCAGTCCTCTTTTGATGAACAGCATGGTTAGTTCCAGGTTCTTGCTATTGTGAACAATGCTGCAATAAACATTCGTGTGCAGGTATCTTTTTGATAGAGTGATTTGAGTTCTTCAGGGTATATTCCCAGTAGGGGGATTGCAGGGTCATATGGGAGGTTGATATTTAGAGCTTTTAGGAATCGCCACACTGCTTTCCACAGAAATTGCACTAGTTTACACTCCCACCAACAGTGTAGAAGTGTTCCCTTTTCGCCACACACTCTCCAGCAACTGTTATTTTTTGAGTTATTGATAATTGCCATTCTGAACGGAGTTAAGTGGTATCTCAGTGTGGTTTTGATTTGCATCTCCCTGATGATTAGTGAGGTTGAACATTTCTTCAGGTGTCTGTTGGCTGTTTGGATGTCTTCCAGAAGCGAAACCTCAATTTCTCAACCAACTCATCTTCGACAAAGCTTCCACCACCTACCACAGGAGAGAGGAGAACCTATTCAGCAAATGGTGCTGGGAAAACTGGCTGACCACATGCAGAAGATTGAAACAGGACCCTTATCTATCCCCATACACAAAAATTAACTCCAAATGGATCAGAGACCTAAATGTAAAACCTCAAACCATAAGAACCTTAGAAAATGAAGGACATACCCTCATGGAAATTGGAACTGGCATCCAATTCCTGAACAAAACCCGAAACCCACAGGTCATAAGAGAGAAGATAGACAAGTGAGACCTCATTAAACTGACAAGCTTCTGCAAAGCCAAAGAAACCATCAAGAGAGCAGGAAGACAGCCTACAGACTGGGAAAAAGTATTTGCCAGCTCCAGGTCTGACAAAGGCTTAACATCTTGGATCTACAAGGAACTCAAATGTGCTGAAAAGAAAAAAACAAATAACCCCATTATAAAATGGGCAAAAGATATGAACAGCAACTCTTTGATAGCCAGTTCTGATCCTAAATACGTCTCTGGAGTAACAACTCACTGTTTTCTGCTTTGGGCTCCCAGTGCTTAGCTGCTAATTTTTAGTGCTAGACCAGTGGTCTCCTACCACAGCTTTTCCTTTATTTATTATTATTATTATTATTTTGTTGTTGTTGTTGAGTTGGAGTCTCACTCTGTCACCCAGACTGGAGTGCAGTGGCCGCTCCCGGCCACAGCAGCCTCGACATGCTGGGCTCCGGCGATCCTTCCGCCTCAGCCGTCCAAG
This sequence comes from Cephalopachus bancanus, assembly GCA_027257055.1. Lineage (NCBI taxonomy): Eukaryota > Metazoa > Chordata > Mammalia > Primates > Tarsiidae > Cephalopachus > Cephalopachus bancanus. Next base: position 613,139 of record JAPVLO010000937.1, read on the forward strand.
CAGCCGGGATTACAGGAATGCGCTACCACGACTGGCTGATTTTTTGATTTATTGTAGAGATGAGGTCTCGCTGCCCAGTTGGGTCGCGAACCCGCGGGCTCAGGCAATCCACTCACCTCAGCCTCCCAAAGACGCGGGATTACAGGCTGAGCCACCGAGCCCGGCTATTATTTTTTAAATTTTTTATTTTAAAGATGTGGGGTACAACTCAGGGTTGGGTATACAAAAGTTTCATTATTCAGGTACCCTTGTTGATGTGGTGTGCCCCCATCCTTCACATTTTTGTATAAAATGCAGTTGAAGTGAGGACTCCAGAGCCAGGCATCCTGGGCAGGCATCCCAGCTCTTTCAGTTACTGGCTTAGTGACCTTAACTTTGACCTTTCCATTTTCCTTCACTTATAAAATGAGTACATTAATAGACACTACTTTATAGCAGTGTTGCAGGATTAGGTGGGTTAAGTAAAATACACTTAGAGCACTGCCTGGCATATGGTAAACACCATGTAAGTGTAAATTATTATTACTGGTTTTTTTTTTTTTTTTGAGTTGAAGTCTCACTCTGTCACCCAGACTGGAGTGCAGTGGCCGCTCCCGGTCACCGCAGCCTCGACCTGTTGGGCTCCAGCGATCCGTCCGCCTCAGCCTTCCGAGTAGCCGGAATTACAGGCGCGGGCTACCACGCCTGGCTAATTTTTTTGATTTATTGTAGAGATGAGGTCTCGCCTGCCCAGGTGGGTCTTGAACCCGCGGGCTCAGGCAATCCACTCACCTCAGCCTCCCAAAGGCGCGAAATTACAGGCTGAGCCACCGAGCCCAGCTTATTACTGTTTTTATCAAGACTCCCATGTGTCTTTATAGCATAATGTTAACTAACCCCCAGGCCCCATATCAGTTTTCAAACAAGACTGTTAACTTTTCACCCCATGGTGCATATTGAAAATTATAAATATTTGTCCAGCAAACTGGAGTAAAGGGAGGAGGATCTGACCACTTGAGGACTGAGGAGATCAATATCTCAGTCATATGTAATTCATTTGTGACAAGCAGTGGTCCACAGACTCTGAAAGACTTGCACCAGACTCATCACAATTAAAGGAGAAAGATTCCAAATGGTGACCCAATTAGAAATTTTGATTTCCAGTTTTTATGCTTAAGATTCCAGCATCTTCTGGCTCCACAGGCCTTACAAGGTCTATAGCTGTCCTTTGGTTTTCTTCATTAAGTTAAAATAAAACAAAACAAAGACAACTTCTGTTGATTATCATGAGGTTTTAAACATGTATATACTTTTTTCTCTAGTTTCTCAGTCTAGCAACTCCCACAAGTATAGAGGTATGAAAATTTAACACAACAATGTTAGAGAACAGCAGCTCTTCAATCATATTTCACATGATGATCCACTCTTTCTATTTTGTAATTTTCTTTAAAGGGTTGGGGCAAAAATAGCTCAGAATATAAAAAGGGCTATTTTCTCTGCTTTTCTGTTTGAGTCCTGTGACTTTGATTTTATGGTATGATAGGACTGTTTTTCATTTGTGACCTCTCCAGCAATGATTTTAAGCAACTCATTAGCACACGCTTCCTCTTCCTGATTCATCCCATTCAAGCAATTGATTCCCCAGTCTCTTCAGCACAATATGAATAATATACTGTCTTCTTCCCAGGGACATTCAAAATTGAAGTTTAGATATGTTGAGTCAGAAGAAAAATAGTTTTTGAGTTTCCTTCCTGAAAATCTCCTAGATGAAAGGACAGTGCAAATTAACCTTCTAAGATTAAGCACAGCTTTGGTTAAAGAAGTCAACCTTTCCATTTGAGTTCTGGCTTTATACAACACTCTATCAACCCTATCAGAATTTGTGGCATTGGTCACAATTTATTTCAATGTTTCATTCCTGTTATCAGTGCCCTTGTTTATGCCTTTGTTGGTTTATGCCTCAATTTCAGTGATAGCCACATGATTGGAGCGCTTGTTTTTCCTCTTCCAAGGCCTCCCATATAACTTCCTAAAACAAGCTTTGATAGTATCATTTCACTCCCCCAAAACCTGCAATGGCTTCCCACTGCCTAATGAATAAGCCTCTAGGAATCATAGAAATCCTAGAATGTCGATGTTGGAAGGAATCCTGGAGCATCATTCAGTGGTTGCCAAACTCTGGTCTCTAGACCAGTGCCAGAAGGTTGAACTAGTCCTCAGTAAATAGAGAGAAATGAGGACAATGAAGTGAGTTTTTCTATAAAACTAAGCTTATCCCTTTAAAAATTTTTCTTAAAAGTATTTTGAATTTGTTTGGAAATATCCTTTATTTTATGAAGGAACAGTACTCATAGATGGTAGTTTATTGATTTTAATTTCCATACTTGATAAAATGATGTTGACAACTGTTTGTTGCTTCATGCCCCCAAATCCCTACTTTTAAAATTTCACCAATCTATGAAATTCAAGTCTGGGAACTAATCATTTAATAAATAAGAAAATTGAGGAAAGAAGAATTAAATCACTTACCTAAGGCCATACTAATAGTGGCAATGCTGGATTGAAAACACTGATGTTAGCCTCAACTCTTTACCATGATATTCAAAGCTCTTTGTATTTAAATCCCAGTTTGCTTTGCATCTCTTTAATCAGGATGCTCTAAAAGACCCTATGTTCTAAACAGTCATGATCATTTGTCATTCCTTAAATGTGCCTTGCATTTGTTCACTACCTTACCTATTCTCCTAAAATTCCACTCAGTTCAAGTGCTACCTCTTTTACAATACTTCAATGTCAGAAGAGCTCTTTTGCTTTTCTATGCTTCCACAAATGTATACTACTTATCAGCATATCATATCTTCTCAAGCTGTCATCATCTATGTCCTATACCCCCTCCTACACTCTCCATTTCAGTAAATGACATCAAGATCTACCCAATTCCTCAAGCTGGACACCATGAAGTCATTTCTTATTATTCCCTACACCAATATTTAATTAATCATGAAGCCCTATAATATTCACCACAACAATTCATCCTTTGCATGTCTACTTTAATCCTTCACTGAACTACTGCACAGATCATCCTGTGTCTCCTTGTTCCACCTTACAATTCATGCTTTACATACCAGACATGTTTAGGTCTGATACCTCTCCTTGTAAAATCCTTTGGTGATTTCCCATAGCCTTCAGGATAAAGCCTAGATTCTTCAACATGTTATACAACGTATGTAGTACCCATGCTCATTTATCCAGCCTCATCTCTTGTTAGTTTTTTTGTTTTCAGATTTTGCTTTAACCCTACTGGACTTCCAATTCCTTTAATGAATCTTTCTCACTATTGCATGCTCTTGCTTGCTGACTTTAATTGCCTCTCACCTCTCTGAATCTTCACATATGTGATTTACACTGCCTGAAATACTCTTCCTCTGGGAAACATACTTGGAGGCCCTAAGTTTTGATTGGGTCTCCCATAGCAGAGTACTGTTTTGTTTTTAACATAGCACATTGTATTATAATTGCTTAATTGTTTTCCATTCTAACTAGTTCATATAGAAACATGAGCCTATAAATCATATATAACATAGTCATCATTGTATCATAGCTCTTAGTTCTGGCATATAATAGGTACTCAATAAATGTAATCTATATGACTGAAAATCTCATACTACATTTCCTCTTACATTATTGAGACTTGCATACCTGTGGTATTTCCTTGATTCTATTATAAATTTTTGTAAGTCAAAGACAGTCTTTTACAATTACTACTCTTTTATAGCACTGTACACATTATAGGCTGCTAGTAAATATTTGGTAAATACATAAATCACCTATATTTTCTTGTGAGAAAAGTTAAGAATTATATTTATAATAAACCTAGAATGCAATATAACCAAACATGCTATGTAATCTAGAATTTTAGGCTGACACTCGTACTGATGGTTTATAACCTTGCATTTCAGTTCTCCTCCACCCCCATAAAATATCTCTACTTTACCTAGTTTAAACTGGGAAATATCTTGTAGTTTCATCAAGGTAAAAGATAGTAGTATTTTTTCAAATAAGGATTTTGCTGCATTTGAAGGTAATAGAAATTATAAAACTCTTAAAGTGACCTAGGATGCCTAGGCCTGTGTGTGTGTATGTGTGTGCATGCATGCATGCACGTTTTGTTTCTTTGGGACTGCACTCAAGCTGGAGTTTCCAGGAAGGTATGGTTAGGGTGATATCTTTCCACAGAAATATTTTACTTGAACCATCCAAAAGTCGGTTCAGTTTTTTGTGGGGAATTGTATCTGTTGAGATTATATTTTTACACTACATGTTTATTGATTTTCTTTTCAACATCCAGAACATATCAGGATGACATCAGTCATAGATACTTCATATTGCACATAATGGGCTCTGATATCAATCTCTTATGCATATCTTTGTGTATATCAGAATATCTGAGTTGTTCAGCAAAATAACCCATAAGGCAAGAAGCTTCTTTTCTGCTTTTTGTTTTCTATAGACTCAACCTAAATTAATAATGTTCTTTGTAAAAGGTGAGCAAAACATCAGCACTGATGATATTTATTTTACAGGATGTGCCTCAAGCCTGGCTCCCTCCTCTTACTTGCAAGGGCTCTCCTTGCTCAGACCATTTGGATTTGTTAAGTCCAGTGCAAACTGAAACAGTAACATATCTGAATGGCATCATTTCTTTTCACACAATCATTTTTTAATTTACTTTCTCATAAATTTTATGTTGGTATGCTATGACTAGATACCTAAAAGAAAACAAAAATTGCATTGTTAACAAAGTTATTTTTTTTAAATAATGAGAATGGGTTGCTTTTAATACCATGGTTAGCAAACCAATAAAAACAATCTAGAATCTTCATTGAACACCTACTTTGTGTCCCATTCTGTGGGAGTCAATGGAGTAAGTATGAGACTCTGTCTCTGCCTTCAAGGAACTTAAAATCTTGCTAGGATACATGATATACATATGTGGAAATACAGCTCATCATACAAAGCAGAGCATACTAAATTGACAAATGAATATTGACCCTGAAAGGGGCAAGATCTTGTATGAGCTCCCATGACCAGTTTCTGGGGATATCTTGTTTTGGGTTTCCTGGAAACAGATTCTTAAATGAGAAGATACATGCATGAGGCTTATTGAAGAGTGTTTTGGGGAGATATACCTGTAAGTAAGTAAGAAAATTGAAAAGCAAGATTGGGCAGAAGAAGTTGATTTACCATGTGGTTGCCTGCATGGCCTCAGCTGATCTTACAGGGAAATCTTAAGCCAGAATGGCCATACAAAATTATCCCAAACTGAGGCAAGGGTGCTGGGCTCTCAACTTTCTGCATTAGGTAATCTTTCCAGGGCCACTCACTGCAAGGGAGTTAGCCTTGGGGGGGAGTTTCTTGTAACTAAGGGCAATTCCCATTGTGGATCTATCTTTGAGGATGAGCAGCTTGCTATTCCTAGTAGCTGGTGTATGAGTGTGTTGGCTCTAAAGAGTCTACCTAGGGCCAAGTACCAGAACATTTACTACAAGGCATTGCAACTTGAACTGGACTTTGAAGGCTAGATAAAATTTAAGTAGATATAGAGGAGAATTGACTTGTATGCATTCCTGGGTGAGGAACGGAATGGAATAGGACAAGTTATATTCTGGAGACAGCAAATGAACCAGATTTTAATTCAACTTACATTTATTGAATTTCTACTCTTTTAAGATGCTATGCTGTGTTGGGAATTTTCATAATGTGGTATCTCTGTTGAATCATCATAGCCTTTGGAGATAGATATTATTTCCATTTTATAAATGAGGGAAAATGTATCTTCACATAGTTATGAATTGGTCAAAGTCACCCATGAGAAAAGTGATAGAGCTGGCACTCAAACCCAAGTTTCTTGGCTCCAAAGACTCTGTTCTTTTTATTATACCATGTTCATGTGGCTGAAAATGGAGAAATAATTCTTGTAGATGGTGGCAGAAGATTATGAAGTATCTATAGGATGCATTCTGGTTCTTAGTCCCATACTTTATTGTACGGATCTATAGTTGTGTCAGAAAGCAACTGTAATTTTATTATAATATACATTTATTAATAGTGGTAATAGTAGTAGTATTTGTCATCATTTGACACTTTGTTAAACTCTTACTCTTTCTCTGTAGATTATTGTGTTTACTCCTTACACCAAACCTGAAAAAGGTAGTATTATTTTATTTTACATATGAGGTAACTGGAACTTAGAAATTGTCCAAGTTCACATAGATAGAATGTTACAGAGCTTACAATACTGGTCTCTCTGATTTCCAAAGTACCTGATTTTAAGCACTATATTTTAAGCCTTTTTGTATCATTTATGGTCCTTTATACATCACTGGACACATAGTTCATGCTTAATGATTACTTATCACCTTAGCAACATGGAATAAGTGACTTTACCTCCATGCTTCAGTGTCCACAATTTTCACTAAGATATAGTAATACCTGCCCATGGCTAGCAGGAATATTATATGAGACCAGAGAGTGAAGCAGTAAATTTTGGCTTTAGATTCTAAAATCTATGTCAATTGAATTGATTTTATCCATTGTTTCATGCCTACCCTTCATCCATCCTTTATAAGAACAAATATTTATTAAGTCTTATTGTGTGACACTCATGGTTCTAGATGGTGAAAAGAAGTCAAAGTCCCCCTGTCCTCATAGAGTTAATGTTTTAGACAAGGAGACAGTTGATTTGCAACTGATCAAAATATATAATAGCTCAAGATATGGTGACAGGCACTCTGGAGAAAAATTAAAGTCGGGTAAGGAGAATAGGGAGTGGAGTAGGGGAGGAGAGGGGCCGATAAGTTAGATAGGGTGGTCAGGGAAGGCTTTTTGATTAGATTATATAAGAGCAGAGATCTGAGGGAAGGGAAGTGAGTCATGCAGATATGCTAGGGAAGAGCAGTGTAGGTAGAGAGAAGGAATTGCAATCGGGAGGTCTAGGGCAGGAGCTTGCCCAGCATCCTTGAAGACCACCAAAATCCAATTGATGAGGTGATATTATAACATTTGCCAAATGACTCACAAGTGGTATAAAAGATTTAAAAGCCCTTTCCCAAAGTTGGCTATGTATTTCCCTGTAGAACAGATTTGGCGTAAGATAAAAGAGAGAACAGGACCAAAGGGGAAAGATTCAATTGTTTGGAGTCAATTCATCAAGAAGAAATAAATGAGATAGGCTATTTAATGACTATAGCAGTTCTATGTAGGATTTTTATAAAGGAGCAGTGGAGTAGCCTTTTGAAGACTAAGTTCTTCCCTTCCACTTAGGAGGTAGGTATAAATTAAAAAATCGGTCAAGAGAATGTGACCTCTGACATGGAAATTGTTTGGAGGTGACAGGAGGCAGGAGGGTGGTTGAATTCAGTCAACAGGTAAGAAAATTTAGAAAAATAAAGAAATTGAATTGAGAAGTTTCAGAACGGAATTCATCTCCACTTTATTTTCAAGCTGAACAAAGGATATCGATGTAAGGGGGAAATGACTCTAAAATCCCAGCTTTGCTGATATATTTTGAGTCATTTGCATGAATAACACAGTCTTGGAGCTAAGTGTGAACTTGATGTTAAGAAGAATAAGCCTGAAAGTGGTTTCCAAGGGAGGATTGATTGGTGCATTTATTCGATATTTATTGATGTACATATTTATGTTCATTGCAGTCCAGAAAGGAGTTGAAGCAGGTTACAGAGTTATGTATATAATAAACAACATAAAAACTAAAAGTGGAAATCAGGAGGACATAATAAGAGTAGGAGAGATAAGGTCAAAGAATGTTTAAACTGCATGACATCGTTAATGAAAGGTGTGCTATACACAGCTCTAATATATCTAGAAAAAATGGAAAAAGCCCAGGAAGTAATCAATACTTTGAAATTTAGTTCCCATAAGATAAAAACTAACTAGAGGCTCAGGAGAGGCAGGAGAGAAATTTTGTCCTCTTGGTTTGCTCTGTTACTGTGACAGCAGACCCTAAGATGAATCCCCCCAAATTTTTCACCTCTTTATTTTCATGCCTCTGTGTAATCCCTTCCTCTTAAGTATGCGTATAGCCATGGCTTCCTTCTAAATGATAGAATATGGAAAAGGTTATGGGTTATCACTCCACTGTTGTATTGTTATATAAGAGATTATCTTAGCAGACTGGAGTGAGAGACTTTTTCCATTACTGGCTTTGAAGAAGTAAGCTGCCATGTTGTGAGAGGGCCTATGGAAAGAGCTATATGGGAAGAGGTAGTCTGTAACCTCTAGGATCAGAGAGTATTCCTCTGGCTGACAACCAGCAAGAAAATGGGACTTCAGTTCTAATAGCTACATGGAGACAAATTCTTCTAACAACAAGAATGACCTTGGAAGAAAATATTTCCCAGGTCAAATCTCTGAGAAGACTGAAGCACCAGGTGACACCTGTTTTGCAGCCTGGTGATACCTGGCAACAGCAGATCCAGCTAAGATGTGCCGGACTCCTGACCAATGGAAACTACGAGATAATAAACTTATATTGTGTTAACCCTCTAAGCTCTGCCTCAAACCATCCCCCATGTCTCATTCTTCAATAGACCTCCAAGGGAAGTTGGGGAACTAACTTCCATAAAGTTTTCCACTTCTTACAGAGGGCTTAACTGCAGATTTATGTCGAAGCAGAAAGATCTGTGTAGAGGCAGAATAAATGGACCATGTGATTTTTTAAAAAAGGCCATTTGAAGATCTTTCCTTATGTGTAGAACCCTGCATTTGTTTTTGTGCTACTTAAATGTAGCAGACTGAATCTTCTGGAATAAGATCTGTCATCCTCCAAATGGAATACTCTTTTATATGGTATCCATCCACTCTTTTGCATTTTGAATATGTCAGGCCTTTACTGAGTATGTAATTACTCTACCGACTGCTAAACAATAATGTCATTTACTGAATTCGTTTATCACCAGATACATAATCATGTGTTAAAAAAACAATTATGCAAGATTATTATTGATCTTCAGAATGTCTTTAAAGTTTTTCAACTTATAATTAACACATATACTTGTCTTTGCTTTAGAACATGTGAAACATAGCAGTTTTCCTGCTGTGGCTTTTTCATCATTTGCCAGTCTTCGCTATAATCCTTGAAAATATGAAAGTGGATGAGTGCATTTCGCTTTACAATTTAGTGTGGTAAAACCTACAGCTACTATTCAAGAGTTCCATTTAATTTAAAGGGGAAAAGACTACTTTTATTCTAAGTTAATACTTTTTATCATGTAGAAGACTGATGGAATTATATAATTCTCTCAATTTAAGTAGATAATAAAACTTTAAGTCATAATTTAAAGTTCCACTACTTTATACCCCATGGAAGGCTAGCTATTTTTATTCTGTCATAGCATGAAGGGGTAGGAACTTGTATAAACTCCAACTTCTAAGAGATCACAGGTTCTATTGTAAGCAATAAACAACCCTACAATGGCATCAGTGAGGAAAGCACATTCTGACTAAACATACCTGTTATTTCACTGAAATATCACTAAAATATTTCACTAAAATACCAGTCCGATTAATTTATTTTTATTGTGTATATTTATGGGATACAATGTGATATTTTGATCTGTATACATTGTAAAAAGTTTCAGTCAAGCTAATTGACATATCCATCATCTCATGTTTTTGTGGTGAGAATGTTAAAAACCTATTCTTTTAGTAACTTTGAAATATATAATATGTTATTATGAACCGTGTTTACCATTCAGTACAATAGATCATGAGAACTTATTTCTCCAGTCTGAATTCAAACTGTACTTTTTGATTAATATCTCCCTTTTCCTTATTTCTTTCCTTACCACCAACCCCCCGCCCTTATAACCAACTTTCTACTCTCTGTTTCTATGATATTGGTTTTATTAGATTCCACATGTCTGTGAGGTCACACAGTATTTGTCTTTTTGTGCCTGGCTTATTTCACTTAACATAATGTTCTCCAGGTTCATTTATGTTGTCATAAATGACAGAATTTCCTTATGTTTTAAAGCTGGATAAATATTGCATTATGTATGTATGCATATGTGTGTGTAAATAGATATTGCATTTTCATTATTCATTTATTCATTCATGGACACAAATTACTTTCATATTATGGCTATTGTAAATAATGTTGTAATGAATGGGAGAGTGTAGATATGTCTTTGACATACTGATTTCAATTTCTTTGGCTATATACCCAGAAGTTGGATTGCCATATTATCTGATAAAATTTTTTTTTAGTTTTTTTAGTAACTTTCATGTTATTTTCTAAAATGGCTATAATAATTAACATTCCCACCAGCAGTATACAAGGATTCTCTTTTGTCTACATCCTTGCTAATACTGTAATCATTCCTCATTTTGACAGTAGCCATTCTAACAGCTTTGAGGTAATATCTCATTATATGTTTAATTTTCATTTTTCTAGTAATTAGAAATGTTTAGCATTTTCTTCTTATATTTGTTGACCATTCATATCTCTTCTTTTAAGAAGTGCTTGTTTAGATTATTTGCTCATTTTTAAATCTTGTTATTTGTTTTCTTGGTACTGAGTAGTTTGTGTTCCTTATTTATTTTGGATATTAGTCCCTTAATAGATGTGTGGTTTGGAAATATTTTCTCCCAATTCATGTGTTGTCTCTTGACTCTGTTCATTGTTTCCTTTGTTTTGCAGAAGCTGTTAGTTTGATGCTATCCCATTCGTCTATTTTTGCTTTTGTTGCCTAGGATTTTGAAGTCTGGTCTGAGAAATTATTGAAGATTTTCCCCTATGTTTTCTTCTAATACCTTTAGTTTCAGGCTTTATGTTTAATTTTTATCTATTCGTGAGCTGATTTTTATATATGGTATATTTAAAGGGTCCAATTTTATTCTTCTACATGTGGCTATTCAGTGTTCCCAACACCATTTGTTGAAAAGATTATTTTCCCCCATTATATGTTCTTGTTTCCTTTGTCAAAAATCAGTTAATCATGAACACCTGAGTTCATTTCTAGACTTTCTATCATGTTCCATTGGTCAATGTGTTTGCTTTTGTGCCATCTCCATGCTGTTTTAATTACAATAGCTTTATAATATATTTCAAAATCAAGCACTGTGATGTCTCCAAGTTTCTTCTTTATTCTCAAGAGTGGTTTGGCTATTTGAGGTCTTTTCTGGTTTCACAGGAATTTTAAGATATTTTTTCTATTTTGATGAAAAATCACATTAGAATTTTGATAAGTATTGCATTGAATCTGTAGGTCACTTTGGGTAGTATGGATGTTTTAACAATATTACTTTTTCCAGTCCATTAACATGGAATATCTTTCCAATTATTTTTGTCTTGCTTCAATTTTTTTCATCAATGTTTTATAGTTTTCAGTATACAGATATTTCACTTCCCTGGTTAAAATTACTCCTAAGCATTGTATGCTATTATAAATAAGATTGCATTATTAATTTATTTTTCAAACAGTTAATTATTAATGTATATACATACTACTGATTTTTGTATATTGATTTTGTTATATACAACTTTACTGAACTTGTTTATCAATTCTAACAGATTTACTTTGGTGGAGTCTTTTGAATTTTCTCTATATATAATTATATCATCAGCAGACAAAGATAGTTTCACTTCTTTCTTTCCTATATGACTGCCTTTTATTTCTTTCTCTCGCTTAATTCCTCTGGCTAGGACTTCCAGTACTATGTAGAATATAAGTGGTGAGAGTGTGCATCCTTGTATTGTTACTAGTCTTAGAGGAAAAAGTTTCAACTTTTTGTTTTCATATTTGATGTTAGCTGTAGGGTTGTTATATATGGCCTTTATTGTGTTGAGGTATATTCCTTCTATGCCTATTTTGTTGAGAGTTTTTTAAAAATCATAAACAGATTTGTAACATGCTTATTCTGCATCTATTGAGATAATCATGTGGTTTTTTTGTCCTTAATTTTATTAATATGATGCATCACATTTATTGATTTATGTGAATCGATTTGTTCTTGCATTCTTGGGATAGATCTCACTTGATCATAGTGAATGCTCTTTTAAATGTGCTGTTGAATTCAGCTGAAGATTTGTGCTTCTGTGTTCATTGGGGATATTGACCTGTAGTTTTCTTTTCTTGTAGTGTCCTTGTCTGGCTTTGGTATCAGGGTGATGCTGGTTTTGTTTAATGAGTTTGGAAGCATCCCCTCCTCTTTGTTTTTTTAGGATAATTTGAGAAGTATTGGTATTATTTCTTCTTTAAATGTTTGGTAGAATTTAGCAGTGAATCTAGGACCAGAATCAATTTCTAGGTTTTTTTTGATGAGAGACTTTTTATTAATTATTCAATATCCTTAGCCAGTATTGGTCTGTTCAGATTTTTTGTTTCATCCTGACATAGTCTTGGTAGGTTGGACATTTCTAGGAATTCATCTATTCCTTTAGTTCATCAAATTTGTGGATACATAGTTGTTCATAGTAGTCTCTTATGATCCTTTGTATTTTTTTTGGTGATATCAGTTGTAATATATATCTCCTCTCTTATTTCTGATTTAGTTTCAGTCATCTTTCTTTTTCTTTGTTAGTCTAACTAAAGATGTGTTTATTTTGGTTTTCTTTCCAGTGAACCAACTTTTTTTTGTTGTTGGTCTTTCTATTGTTTTTTCTATTTTCTATATTTTAATTTCTTCTGTGACCCTTGTTATCTCCATTAGTTTTCTAGTACACTGAGAGATGAGCAGAAAAAACTTTCTTTTAATACTTGGCAAGAAAAGCATTCCCAAATATGCCATTCTAATTTAGGTTCAATAAACTAGTGGTGAGGATTGAAGTGGACTAATACAGACCAATGAAAATCTTTATGGTTCTTCAATGGTTACATCTGAGATGGTTGTTCAGGGAGTGGTTGTACAATGGGAGACCTCTCAAAAAAACTGAATTTATTTATAAAAAATTGTGTATTTATACGTACATATTTAAACTCCAGTCACCCTCAAAGTTCTTTCTGTCTGATGCACTACACCTATAGAGATGCTTTTTCCACTGCTTGAAACAATTTTTAAACTCATCAATGTTGATGCATTTTAGTGCTTCTGCCATTTTTGTTTTGCCTCTTCCACCTTGGCATAACATTTACCTTTGAGGACTTTTTTCATCTGTGAAACAAAAAGTTGCTCAGGGTGAGCTTGGGTGAATAGGGAGGGTAGGGCACAGGGGTCATGCTGTTTTTGGTCAAGAATTGCTGAGCACTCAGCATAGTGTGGCCAGGTGCATTGCCATGGTGGAAGAACCAGTCACCTGTTTACCACAATTTGGGACATTTCTTCCACAAATCATGATGCAACCTTCTCAAAATTTCTAGATAAAAGCTGTGGTTGACCATTTGATCCAGAGGAACAAATTCCTAATGTACTACAAGGGGCCCACCCCCCAAAAGATAATTCCATATTTTGGGTCTTCCCTTGTAATTGAAAAAGGTATAGTCGATTGATACTAAGTTTAGGATATCCCCTAAATCTTGAAGTTTCACATAAATTTACCTTTTAACCTTCTGTGCATTCTCTCCATAGCATCATCACGGGCTTCGAGTTCCATATATGAATACTTCTAACAAGAGATAACTCATTACCTCTTGAGCCACAACCTATCCTTTTTGGTCAGCTATTAAAAAGGCCTTTTGATTAGCTTATACCTCTGTTCCTATAACTTCTATCCATTAAAATTAGTTCTGTTCTTTGAAGTCACAGAGAATAAATCTGTTTGCTTATATGTTATATCAATTATCATAATATCTGAAGAGAACTATCATGGTTCTTTATCTACCCTCAAACCCTAGCTCCTTCAATGGAGTCCTTATATTGATGGCAATGTTTACAGACTGTTCATCACCTTGGGGAACCCCTCTGAAGGTGCAATAATCTGCTCATTTTCCAGATATGAGCACCTATAAAAGAAAAAAATATATATAGTGTAAAAAGTAAATCCCATTAAGAATTAATGTTTCTTTGAGGTTTAATTGGAGTAAGTTACTGTTGCTCTTGTTGTGGCTGATGGTGCTGAATCATACAAAAAATTGTATAAACTTTTCCCTGTGTTCTACTTGCACACACAGACTGTGGGGGCCGTCTTCGTTTTTAAATCTTTCACCAAATTTCAACGATCTCACAATTAGTGTCAAATTAGTTATTTACCTTTTGGAAATTAACTTAATCTATAGAGGCATGATTCCTAAAAACTCCTTTTACTGTGTCAGTCGGTATCAGAATATTTTGAGAGGAGACCTGGTAAGTAATTCAGGACATACTACTTGAAAAACTCCTCTAGGCTGGGCTTGGTGGCTCAGTCTGTAATCCCAGCACTTTGGGAGGCCGAGGTGAGTGGATTGCCTGAGCCTACAGGTTCGAGACCCACCTGGGCAACTTGGTGAGACCTCATCTCTACAATAAATCAAAAAAAATAGCGGGGTGTGGTAGCGCGTGCCTGTAGTTCCAGCTACTTGAAAGGCTGAGGCGTAAGGATCGCCAGAGCCCAGCAGGTCGAGGCTGCAGTGGCTGGGAGCGGCCACTGCACTCCAGTCTGGGTGACAGAGTGAGACTTCAACTCAAAGAAAAAAGGGAAAACTCCTCTATCCTTACAGGGTTAAAGTCTCAAAGAACAGTCAGGTTTATGGCAAACGGCCCAAAGAAAAACAGCCTGCACTTGCTGTATTTTTCAGAGTATTTCAGAAAAAAAGCAAATTTCATAAATATTCAATTTTTCAATTCATGAATTTATCAGATTGAATTTACCATTTGTTGACCAGATCTTTTTCTTGATATTTGACAGTTATTCCAACTGAAAAAAAAATCAATCAATTCAATTCTGTAAGTATTTATGAATGTTTACTGTACCAGATACCATTGTATATTTTAAAAGTGTTAAGACAAAGTTTCTGCCCATAAGTATTTTACTTTGTAGTTTAGAAGACCAGTTTTACACATGTAAAATGATCCGAGATTAATAGGAGATTGAGCACCCTGGAAAAGAAGATCCAATGTGAACTTATTTAGGTGCTCAGTACAAATAGGGAGACTATGGAATGACAGCAAGCTGTGTGTTATAGGGAAACTAAGAATACCACACTGGGAAAAGGACTGCTTTTCTCAGACATCTGAAGTTTAACCTAACCTCAAACTTGAAGACCATGGACCATTTGATGACCACAAAGATGCTTTTCTCACAGAGAAACAACGTTATAAAAAGTGAGCAAATGAGAAAAAATCCACTAAAAATTGAAATAATTCTTATCTATAACAAGACTATTTTGCCCTCAGAAAAACGGAATGTCTTTCCAAGGTGCACATATATGAGATTATCTACACCATATAGATGCAGTGGCACTGTCAGTCTAATTCATTTTCAAAAGGTCATTCTACTTGTTTCACTGGCAACTACTGGATGAGAACAAAATAGTCTCTATTTCAGTGAAACAAAGGAGAAAGGCTAATAATAGTTGAGGTTAGGGGTAAAAGGTAGATTCTTGAGGTTTGAAATGCTGTTTATGAAAATTGAGAGGGTAACAGTTTGAGAGAAGACACAGATTACCATTTTCACTTTACAAAGAATGCTATATTATATATATGTTCTTCAGTTTGTATTTCCAAACCAGGAATTTAGGAGCTTATGAAAGATGGAAAAGGTTCAGATTAGAATCCAATATTTTGGTGGATTATAGGTTTGTATGACTCTTCCTTGTGCTAACACAATCACTTGAGCAAAATGATATGGTGATAAAAAGTAATGAAATTCATTTAGAGGAAAACATGCTGTGTTTGGTATTCAGAATTTGGGGAAATATGTTATGATAACAGAATGAATGAGCAGCTTTTACAGAGTACGTTTAGTTAAGATGAAAGCAGGGAATAAGAAAAAAATGTCTTTCCTGTAACAGATTTTGTATTCAAACTGTGAAACATTTAGTGAAATAAATTTTTTTCTTCCAAATAAATATTTCAGTCAGCCATTTACTTCGTATTCTCTGTAACATATTCAACAAGTAGGAGCATATTTTTCTAACATTTAATAAAGTACAAAATGCACCAGCTTCTCAAAAATGTACTGTTGTTTCTGATGTTCTATTCAACAAATAGTTTTTGAATAGCTACTATGTGCAAAGCATCACAACAGACATTATGGGGGATGCAAACACAAAGCAGTTCACCTACGTTAAAATCAGGAAACTTGCCTCCCCCCCAATTTATTTTTATCTATCTATCTGTCTATCTATCTATCTATCTTTATTTTAACAATGTGGGGTAAAATTCAGGATTAGGTACATAAGTCGTCAACGTACAGGTGAAGTTTGGGCCTCCCATTGGTCCTTACTTTGCCTGGTTTCCAATCAAGTACCCTTACTGATGTTATGTGCCCCATGCCCTCCCAAGCCCTGGCAGTGTCCCACTGTCAATCCCTTTCTTCTAGTATTATGATAAATTTTTAGAGTTCTAATCTCATTTTGGCTGCTTCCTAAAGCAGAGATGCCTGTGTAACCTAAAATTCCGCTTCCCATTTCAGAGCCAAGACTTTTTATTCAATGGTGCCTGAGGTCTCTTTCAGCTACAGTATAGTCCAATTCAACAATTCAACGAGTAAAATAGTTTGTTGCCCCTAGAAATTTACAATATTCTACAAGGTTTGAAACTATTACAAAAATAACTATGAGAGAAGGTAGAATGAAATCAGTAATTTCAGGAGAGTTACAAATAAAGTAAAGTACGTTTTCAAAGGGAGGGGCTATCATATCAATGGATGAGACCATTAATAGCTTCATGGAAGGAGTGGCCTTGAAGGATTAAGCTTTTTTTTCCTCTTTTAATTTTTATTTTAAAATTGTGGGGTACAATTCAGGGTGAGGTATACAAATATTCATCGTGCAGTTACCCTTGTTGATGAGGTGTGCCCCCTCCTACCCCGGGCAGATATTAACTGCTGTCAATCCCACCTTCCCGTCCCCGCCCCCCACAGTTTCCCACTACTGTCAATCCTTTTCTTATAGTATTACAGTAGTTGTTCAAGGTACACTTATGAGTGAGAACATGTGATATTCAGATCTTTGTTTCTGTGAGAGATCACTCAGTATTATTCACTCTAGTTCCATCCAGGTTGCTGCGAAATTCATGATTTTGTTCTTCTTTGTGGCTGCGTAATATTCCATTGCATATAGATATGACATTTTTTTAATCCAGTACTCTTTGGATGGGCAGCATTGTTGGTTCCATGTTCTTGCTATTGTGAACAATGCTGTGATAAACATATGTGTACAGGTATCTTTTTTATAGATTTGAGTTCTTCTGGGTATATTCCTAGTAGGGGGATTGCAGAGTCATACAGAAGGTCAATTTTTAGAACTTTTAGGAATCACCACACTGATTTCCACAGAGGCTGTACTAGTTTACACCCCCACCAACAGTGTAGAAGTGTTCCCTTTTCGGCACATCCTTTCCAGCATCTATTATTTTTTGAGTGATTGATGATGGCCATTCTGAGCCCATACATAAAAATTAACTCTAAATGGATCGCAGACCTAAATGTAAAACCTCAAACTGTAAGAACCTTAGAAAGTGCAGGAGACACTCTTATGGAAGTTGGAACGGGCAACCAATTCCTGATCAAAACCCGAAGTACCCAGGTCATAAGAGATAAGATAGACAAGAGGGACTTCATTAAACTGACAAGCTTCTGCAAAGCCAAGGAAACTCTCAAGAGAGCAGGGTGACAGCTCACAGACTGGGAAAAAATATTTGCCAACTCCATGTCTGACAAGGCCTAACATCAAGGATCTACAAGGAACTCAAACATACTGAAAAGAAAAAAAAAACAGCCCTATTACAAAGTGAAAAAGTATTCAGCCTCACTAGTCATCAAGGTGATGCATATTAAAACTACACTGAGATATCACCTAACTCCCCAGTAAGCTTTTTTTTTTAAGCTTAAAATCCCACAAACTGTTGATTATACAGATGAGCCCTGATCCTTGTGATGGGTTTATTGGTAAGATTTCTGGTAGTGAGCACGGGCACCACGACCTCCAAACTTTTTGGATTAGCAGCAACAGAGGTCAGTACCAGCAGTGTCTGGTCATACTGAATAATGATGTCTCCTTCTCGGAAGGTTCAACCACATATTTTTGGTAACAGGCCACCAGGGCTTTGGAGATGGACTGATGAATAGCGTTAATCTGGGCAACATGACTGACCCCCTTCACGCAGACGTGGATATCCACACTAGCAAACTGCTCCCTGCCCAAAGCAGAACTGGTTCCGGTAGCTTGTACTGCAGCGTGCGCGGCTTGTTCATCTCCAGGGGCCGCCAGTTCACCTTGATGAGGTTGTTGCCGCGTTTGCAGTGCTGCACAGCTGTGACCATCTTCTTTTGTCCAAAGATGTGCACAGACTGCTGAGGGCCCTTGGACATCATGGCAACGAGGCGTAGACGAGAGCTCCTCACTGCACAGCACCCAGGATTATTAGGCTTTTGTAGGCAGAAATAGAAGTTATGGAAGTTACTCTGTTCCTATTGTGGACTTTCTTGATTCTGGATATTACTTAGGATTTGTTATTTGTAAACACAAAGGTGGCAGAAAGTCAGGTTGGAGGTGTAGACAATGAAGGAAAGAGGAAGATGATGGACAGGGAATTCTTCCACAAATGCCTGTAGCAACTGCCCCTTACATTTGTATAATATTTAAAAATCTGCAAAGTGTTTTAATATTGTTTATCTCCAGGATATGAGAGTATGACAGGGCTGAACATGCTTTTAACATTGACTCTAACAGACTTGGGTTTGTATCCCAGCTCTGCCACTTACCAGTGGTAATCTTGACCTCTTGTGCTTCAGTTTCCTCATTTGTAAAATGGGGATAACAACTACCTCATAAAATGACTGTAAGGCTAAAATAAGATCGTGTATTTAAAGCACTTAGCAAAGTACCTAACACAAAGAACATACTCAAAAAGTGTTAGCTAGGAGGTAGTATGTCAGGTATTGTTCTTCCCTTTTAGCAGAAAGTCAAAACTGAGACTCTGAGAGTTCGAGTCATTTATTAGAATCTAGTATCTTTCTATTACACCAGTGATTCCCACCCTGAGTTTTCTGCCCACACCCTCTCCCCAGGGGTATCTGTGAAGATAATAATGAGAATCTATGAGTTATTTTCAATATTTGAAAGGAGCCTAACAGAGAACATTCATTTACTTGTGATAAATTACACAGCCTTACTAAAATGTCAAGTTTCTTTGCTTTTGCCTGAAATTATATAAACTCATTTTGGTAATACTCGCTATCTTATGCTGATGGAAAACTGATTGGCAGCGATATATGCCTTTGACAAATATAGTAGAATAGAAATGAGGAAAATGTATTTTATATCATAAATGTAGTTGATCTGGGAGATATTCATTTAGCTTTTGGAAAAACATGGAGAAATTAAAAATACTCTTTTGTTGCTGAACGAATGAGAAGCATTGCATTGCCCCATGCTTCCTCTTTGACTCAATGGGAGTGAGAGATAAGGGGAGTAGAAAGATAGGAAATTGTGGCCAGAGGGAATTTTAGAGTTTGAGAGTTTAAAGATAAATTGTTTTCACATAATGAGCATGCTTGAAATGAGGACTTGACTTGTGGTTCCCTCCTATGAGAAGATGAGGAAACTGAGGCTCAAAGAGGGTTAATGAATTGGCCAAGCTGACAAAAGCAGCTTGTGGGAGAACCAGTATTTTAACCTAGTCTTATGACTCTCTGTTCCATAGCTCTCTTTACTCCAAAGCAAAGAAATATAGCCATCATGAGTTTGCCACAATGTCCACAATGACATTTCCTCAAGCCTAATTCCTCAAGCCTAATTTTAATATTGACTTGTTCTAGTCAAAGAGAGAAAACACTTGTTAGAAGATGAATGAAAATGCAATTAGGGACTTGTAGACAGCAAACATACAAAAGTCTTTTTTGTATTGATTGGCTTCTTTGTTGACTTGACAGTACAGATCACTATCTCCTGTTCTGAAGTGTACTGAGAATTCTCTGGTTGCACTTCACTCTGCAGACTTATTACAAATACAACAGATGCTGAGGGATGAGGGGAATGAATGATCATAGTGGCTATCATTTGCTAAGTGCCCACTATGGCCAAGATTGTTATTCAGTCATCTCTAGCAATTGACTATTGTGAACCAGATACTAATTTAGGAAGTGATAGAGAAACAAACAAAACAGATAAAAGTCCCTACCCTTATGTAGCTCATATTTTATCATTCTAAGTATTTTTGCATGGATTACCTCACAACAATTCAACAAGGTTTGTACTGTTATTATTCTCAATTTACAAATGAAGACTTGAAGGCAGAGTTAGTAAATTACTTGCTCAAGGTTAACCAGCTAGAAATATTAAGCTTGAAAGTTTAATCTATCTGACTCCTAAATGTATGTTTTTCTATTATTCTGTTTTAGTTTTATTCCCTACTATGCTACCATACCAGAGAACTTCTTTCTGCCATTACTCTCAACACTTTCTTCCCCTAATTTTTCCTTTATGTTATAATGCTGAAAACATGAAGGTCAAGGAACCAAAGACTGAAAGGCAGAATGTATTCATGTTGATGAAGCAAGATGTGCATAGGCTTGCTTGCACATTAAACAGAGAGGGCACTGTGCAGAAGCTGTTTAATTTGGGGAGATTAGATTCGAGATGTTTTATGATAATAGAAATTTGACTGTTTGTCAGTCAGTATACTTTTTTATTTTTATGGCTGTATAATAGTTGGATATGTTTATGGGGTGCATGTGATATTTTGTCACAAGAATATGATGTGTAGTTATCAAATCAGGGTAACTGGAATATCCATCACTCCAAACATTTATCATTTCTTTGCTTTGTGAACATTCTAAATCCACTTCTCTCATCTATAGTCACTCTATTGTGCTGCCAAACACTAGATTTTATTTCTATTATCTAGCTATATTTTTGTACCCATCAAGCAACCCCTCTTTATGCCTCACTCCCACTACTCTTCTAAGACACTGATTAAAATATTTCTACTCTCTACCTACAGGAGATCAATTTTTTGTAGCTCCCACAGACAAGTGAGAACATATGATATTTATCTTTCTGTGTCTGGCTTATTTCATTTTACAGAATGACCTCCAGTTCTATCCATATTGTTGTAAATGACAGGATTTCATTCATTTTTTATGACTAAATAACATTCCATTGTGTATATATACCACATTTTCTTTATCCATTCATCTGTTGATAGACACTTAGATTAATTCCCTATCTTGGCTATTGTGAATTGTGCTGCAATAAACATGGAAGTGCAGATGTCTCTTCAATATTTTGATTTCCTTTGTTTTGGATAAATATTCAGTAGTGAAATTGCTGCATCATATGATGGCAGAAGAGAGGTATAAGGAGAGGGTTAGGTATACAAACGTTGATTATGTAGGTATCCTTGTTGATAAAGTGTGCCCCTCTCTCCCCTAGCAGTTCCCTCAACTGCCAATCCCACTGTCCCCCACGCCCCGGCAGTTTCCCACTACTGCCAATCCCTTTCTTATAGTATTATAATTGTTCAAGGTCTGCTTATGAATAAGAACATATAGCACTCCTTTCTTTCTGTGATCATCACTGAGTATGATCGACTCTAAATTCATCCAAGTTGCTGTGAAGTCCATATGTTTGTCCTTCTTTATGACTGCATAATATTCCATTGTGCATATGTACCACATTTTTTTTTATCCAGTCCAGTTTCGATGGGCAGCATGGTTGGTTTCATGTTTCTGCTATTGTGAATACTGCTGCAATATAGAGTGTGCCTTTATGTATTTTTGTTCTCCTTTGACATGAAGGCACCATTTACATATATTTACATGAATATTTGTACATATACTACTTGGTGACAGTACAATCTTAAACAAATGTAAACCTGGCACTTAAATAATGTAGCAATACCCAGTTGTGAAGTTATCACTTAGAATATCCAAAATATTTTGTGGATTTATTTTATTTGAAACATAAAAATTGAAATGCACACGTGCACATATATTTCCATAAAAAGTCCTGACCTCCCAAAACTCTAGTTTGAAAAATGCTAATCTGAAGATGAGAGATACTGAGTCTTACTGTGGCTTAATAAATTAGGACATTTATCTAGCACTACTAAATTTAATCCTGCCTATGTTCATATAATGAAAGTGGGATTTAGGAGGCTCTACTATTATCCTATTATAAAACCTCAAGGAAAGTATTTTACCTCCCTGGACTTCAGGTTTCTCATGTATAAAATGGGAGTTGGGGAGGAAGAGACAGAGTGAACTGCATGATCTTTAAAGTTCCTTGTGATTTTCAAGTCAATTGTGCTTTTGAATTTCAGAGTAGATGATATATATGTAACTATATATGTATATGTGCTTATTCATATAATGTTTATTCATATGCTTATTCATAGAAATGGATAGTTAGCACCATGGATCTTAGGTCATTTGCTAAGGTAGAGTATGACCCCAAATTCATTGTAAAGAATATTATTTTTAATTTCAAAAGAATATTATTTTTGTTGTTGTTTTAGACCTGTAATAAGATATTGTTAACCTTATCACCTGCATATTTTTCATAACATCTTCCACTATGTGCATTTTCTGTAAAAATGCGTCTGACTTAATTATTATGAGTGGACAGTTCTATTGCATTTTATTTATACAACCGCAGTAATCTGGACCATTTCCTTAATATGGAACATATATAATTACACTGTAAGTGAAACATGTAGTTACAGTGTTTAATTATTTCACCATGCCATATAATTTAATAAAAATTTATTTTCAAATTCCAGAATAAGAGACTTTTACATACCTTTAAAAAGGCATTTATGCACTTTAAAAAATTAAGACTCCTTCAACGTCTAAAGAATTTAGGTTAATTTACAAAACAGAAAGTGATTGGCTTATACTATGCTTTGAGTATGTAGAACATGGGTAATTGAAGAAAACAAGCTATTCTATAAAAACCTAAATTATAACTCAGACCATGTCAGCTGCCACAATTTTGCCTACCCAAACAAGGCATTTAGAGTATGCATAATCATATTAAGAAATATCACAAGAAGTTTTGGGTCAAAACGAACAATATACCAAGACAGAAAGATTTTTTCTCACTAATCATGACTCAAATTTAATACCATTATCAAGAAAAAACGAATTGTTCTAACCACAGATTTTCTGTAAGCATTATTTAAAAATTGGCTTTTTTTTTTTTTTTTGGCCAGGTGTCTTGGCTCACACCTGTAATCCCAGCATTTGGGAGGCGGAGGCAAGAGGATTGCCTGAGCCCAGGGTTTTCAGACCAACCTGGGCAACATGGTGAGACTTTGTCTCTACAATTAAAAACAAAAAAAATTACCCTGGCGTGGTGGTGGTGCATGCCTGCAGTCCCAGCTACTCAGGAGACTGAGGTGGAAGTATTGCCTGAGCCTAGTAGTTTGAGTCTGTGGCAGCAGCCATGAGTGTACCACTGCACTCCAGCCTGGGCGAAAGAGTGAGACTCCAACTCAAAAAGAAAAAAAAAAAGGCATTTTTATGCTTATTAGTAGATAGGTCCTTATACGTTACAGCTCAATCTGTTCATGTTTTAAGACCAAGCTAGTTTGATCATTGGAAGAGAAGAAAAACATAAAATAATAACAGTCTATGAAAAGGCCTATTCAGTATTGTCTAACTTATCATTGAAAATAGTAGAAGTCTTGTTTCTTTCAGTTTCTAAGTCAGTGACTTTTCTGTTCTTTAAAATCACTCCTTAATTAGGACAAAGTCTGCATTTTCTTTTTATATTATTTTTATTTTAAAGATGTGGGGTACAATTCAGGGTTCATTATGCAGGTACCCTTGTTGATGAGGTGTGCCCCTCCCTTGCCTGGCAGTTTCCCTCAACTGCCAATCCCACCTCCTCTCCCCAGGAAGTTTCTCACTACTGCCAATCCCCTTCTCATAGTATTATGATAATTGTTCAAGGTCTGCTTATGAGTGAGAATATATGATACTTTGTTCTTTGTTTCTGTAATAGATCACTGAGTATGATAAACTCTAAATCCATCCAAGTTGCTGTGAAGTCCATAGGTTTGTCCTTCTTTATGGCTGCATTTTCTTGTGTCTAGATTCATCAGAGGTTTTTTTCATCTTTTTCTTATCCACAGTTTAGCTTTATTTAGTACAACCTGATTGCATCTTGTTATCATTTTACCTTGATTTGCTTTGTGTCTTATTACATAAAGGAGGTACTAATCTTTGGGAATTAGTTCCTTATTAGAGTCAATTGAGATTTTCAACTTGAGATGCAAGATTGTGTTTTTTATTATAAATAATTGGCTACAAAGGAATTCCTAGTATGATATATTAGCAGCATAAATTGTTTTAATTGTAGTATATTCCTGTTCACAGGAATTGTTTTTCTCCTACTTAGTTTTGGTAGCTTATTTTGTGCCTCCCCACTCTATTTCTAGTGTGGATTCTAAGAGATACCCCTTGATTGCTATTACTATAATTTTATAATTTTGTTACTATTGACAATTTATAGAATAATGTATTCATAATCCTAAAGTTTTTTTGATCTATAGTAGATCACTAGATTGAGTTTGATTCCATATATCTTTGAAATTAATTATAATTTTAGTAGCAACCAGTCTACAGATAACCCAAAAACAGATACTGCCATTTCTTGGCCTCCTCACTCTCTTCTACAGTCAGAACCTGGACATTAAATTGCCAGATTCCCTAAAAGTTGGTTCATTTTAATCCCTCTCTTAATTACTGAATGCTACTGTTGTGATGACTTAAACTTCATTATGTAAACAGCTCCATTCAGGAGCTGTGAAAGTCTTAGAGATATTTTCTCAGGATGACTGTGCTCACTGTTTCAGGGTAGAAACTAGAGACTAGTCAGACATAAGTCTGATCAAACAAAATACTCATCACATGTTATTTTTTGTTGAGAATTCCTGTTTTTCTAGGTATATTCTAGTAAATGTAGAGGCTATTTCACTTTGCTCCGTTTAGACCAGAAGTTGGGGTCTCCAATCTTGTTCTTTTTAAAATGACATCCAAGATGATAAATGGATATATCTGTTGGTAGAGCATTCACCTTTAACTAGGGTACTTATATAATTTATCATCTAAACAAAAAAACTTTTGACAATGAAAGAGGCTATTACTAATAATTATTCTGGGACAACTGGCATAAATTGGGACTGTTCTAGGCAAACTGCATTGTATAATCTATTTACCTTGGGGCAACATGGAGACTTGCCTACTCACCACTTTCCTCAACCCTGCCTGTCTCCATCCTTCACCATCAAAGCCTAAGGAAAAGTTTTGAGACACACATAGCTCAGGGGCTCTTCAATCATACTGATTTGTGTTTCTTGGCAGGCATCACTTAAAAAATAAACGTCTTCCACTCATATGCCTTCAAATCAATCTAAACAAGGTTTTTCATCATTTATGTCCATGTTTCCCTTCTCTGCTTTTATGCTCCTTTAACAGATTCTCAAAAAAAGGGAAGATTATCCCGTGCTCTTTTGCAAATGTAAATCTAATCATATCCTTCCACTATCTAAAACACTTCAGAGGGTCCTCATTACTTTGGCCTTTGTGATCTAGCCCTTGCCTCAAATGTCACCATTTTCTACCTCCCTCCTTTCACCAATTAAGAATCTCTCCTTGTTCACAAGCTATCACCTCAATAATATAGCAATATTCACACTTTTATATCCTAGATAGGAAGAAATTAAAACTGCCCCATCTAGCACAATGGCTGACGTATATTTGGTATTTAATAAATGTTATTGAATAAAGGAATGAATAAAGGGTTAAATACATTGAGATTATTTTTATTTAAGGCAATCTATTTGTAATATAAATGAGTATATAGCAACCATCATCCTCCTCTTGATCTACTTAGTTAAGAGTTTCATATATATATATATATGTGTATATATATATATATATATATATATATATATATATATGCAAAGCACAGAGATACTGCTTTATAACATGATATTCTCCACTATGTTATGGGTCTTTTACATGCTCAAGGAATGTTAATGTATTAGTAATAGGAGGCTATTTCCAGGGCCTAAATTAACCAAATTTCATTCTCTGCAATTCTGTATGAAGGAAATATTCTCACAGAGTCCAACTATTCATGGCATGGGTTTTTCCCTCTGGTGTACACAGGTGAAAAACTAACCTTGTAAATATGCATTCTAGATGACTTTCATCTGAGAAGTCCAGATAAGTCTAGGGAATAGGAGACCCACTGACAAAAGCTGAATTTATAAGACCAAGAAGTAAAGAAAATGCATAATAAAATAAAGACCTGGAATCATTATCACTGACCTCATAATGATGTCTTACAGTATAGCATACAAATCACTTTTACAGATATTTTCTTCATTTAATCCCTGTTCTTGGGAGAAACTCTGTGAAGTATGCAATGAAAGTTCTTATCCATATTTTACACATTATGAAAATAGCTTGTGATGCTTTGTTCACCTATTTCAGCCAATGTAGCAAGATTTCAATAATTTATGAGACTTCAGCGAGTGAATAATAATCATGTAATAGGGTTCTCAAGGAAATTAACACTACCTAAGAAGTCTTAGTCCTTAGCATAACGTTGGTTTATTTTAAATGTGCTGATCTGCAAAACCAAACCACTAGGCTTGAAGAAGACTGATTGTGTTGGAAGATTAGAAAGATGATTATCCAGGTCCTGTTGGCTACTGGCTCTGAATTCATAATAGGCAGAATTGATAACCAGTGAGATTTTATTCAGTTGTCCACTTAGGATCTCCCATCAGCACCTATTCACAGAGTTAGTTTGAAATATTCTTAAGAAACAGGTTGCACAGAAAGATTTTTATATTACTCTCCCCTTTTAAACAAAAGCCAAAATGAATAAGTGAAAGAATTGTATGCTTTAATATTGACCTCAGTGGATAAAAACTACATAGAGCTCTAGACCAGGTATTTCATCAATATTTTAATTACTGAATTTTCATCAAAATGTATATCAAGTATTTTTTACATTTAAGACATTGTGCACATGCCACAGATCTCAGGAGAAGTTGAGGAACTTCAACAGTGACATATTTTTAAAGGTGAAAATAGCATATTTGTGAGTAATAAGTCTTATTCTCAGCAGTCCTAATAATACATTTATCCCTTTTAGTGAAAGGGTCTCATAAATCAGCCATGGCAATGTGCAATGTTCTCAAATTCAGGTATGAGCTATATGTATATCCTTAGTATTCCCATTGGTTTTCCTACGGGTTATCGAGTGTGTGTGTGTGTGTGTGTGTGTGTGTGTGTGTGTGTGTGTGTGTGTGTGTGTGTGTTTTCTCCAGACTTTGACTTTGATAAAAACATTTAAAATCTCTAATAGACCCCCCTTTTCAGATTAATCAATCTTAGTGCATGCCTGATGGCTTTAAGTGCTTGATTCTTTTTGGCATCCATTTTAAAATTTAGCTACGTACTGCAAAAAAAAAAAAGAGCTTCAAGATTTTGGTGATACCACAAAGACTTTAATTCATTAATATTTTGTATTGTAAATAAATAAATATATATATATATATATACACACACACACACACATATCACTATACTAGGCTTTTTGACATATGTCATCTCACTTAATTTTTACAACTACTCTCTGAGGGCTTTATTAAGCTATTTTATAGATAAGGAAACCGAGACTCAGAAAATTAAAATGACCTATCCTTATTTAATAGGTCTTTGACAAGTCATTAAAAATTTGTTTGCTTTTCTATAAAATGAGTATAACCAACTTTACAGTATTGTTAGTCAAATGAGATGATGTTTGTAAAATGACTTTTCATACTCCGAACAATCATGAGAGTTTTGTTGTTGTTGTCTAATTTTACTAGCAGTCCTGGGTTGTCTAATGGGCAGGCTAAGCATGTATTTATAATATTAGCAATGCAGAGATAGCTATAAATCTTGATGAATATTTTTGAAGCATGATGAAATAAAAATCGTTTTGGATTTTCTAAAATGTATTTTATATTTTAGACTTGTATTTACCTTGGATTACCTGTGTTTGGAGATATGATTTTTTCAAAACCAAAAGACTCTAAATGTCTTAATCTAGCTTCTTGTTAATTTTGGGAGGGAGTTGGGAATTCATTTATTTGTTGAGTCATTCCTCATTTCTAAAATCTACAGAAAAGTGACTTTTCTTCTCAATTTTTTTAGAGAATCACCCTTCTTTGATAGTCCATTGGCATTGCATTAGTTTAGGCCCTCATCATCTCTGACTTGGACCATTGTAGCAGATTAGTAACTTGTCTCCCTTCTCCCGTCTTTACCTTCTTTAGCCTCTTTAATGGCCATTTATGAATTTGCCTTACCCAAACCCTGCTTCTTTCATACATGAACCAACAAAGAATATCTGTTGCTTGCTGTATCAAGACCAACGCCCTCTGCATTGTTTTCAAGATGTTTTCAATACTGACTCCTGCCCTCCTATGTAGTCTATTTTTTCCTTTTCATTATGTCCCTAACCTTCTATTCTGGTTAACCTGATTGTCTTCTTGCTTTTTTACACAAGCTATGCTTATTTCTACATACAAGTTGTCTTTCTTGCTATGCCCTGACATGCAATGTTCTTTCTCCTTTTATTTATTTATCCAAATTCTCACCAACCACTAACATTCAGCTCAAGCTCTGAAGCCTCTGTGAAGTCTTTTCTACTACTTCAAGTGATACTCAACTCCCTTTTCTCTGATTACTCTATTATAATTATATCAGACATTTTGATAAATAATTGCCTCTAATTATTTTATATATGATGGTTTTGCCTCTATAACTAAACTGTAATGCCCAAGAAAGTATAGTAGAATACTACACACTAAATACCTTACAAACCAATAATTCTTATTGGATTATTATCTAAAAAGTATGAAGACTCTATGAATTTAATGTTATCTAATGTAACTAAATAGAATTAAGAATAGTGTATAAAGCAGTCTATGTCTTTTTTTTCTCTTTTAATTTTTATTTTGAAATTTGGGGTACAATTCAGAGTAGGTATACAAATGTTCCTTGTGCAGGGACGCTTATTGATGAGGTGTGCTCCCCTCTTCCCCAGGCAAATATCGACTACTGTCAATCCCAGCTCCCTATCCCCCACCTCCCTCCCCACAGTTTCCCATTACTTTCAATCCTTTTCCTCTATGTCCTTTTTTAAATTTTATAAAGGTGTAGGTTTTCTTCAAATACTCAAATGTAGGTACTAGAAGAAACTAGAAACCACTTCTCCAATCAGTTTGCCACCTCTGAGGTTGAAAGTATTCTCATATACATCCTCATAAAGCTATTTAAAAAAAAGAGACATTCTTTTTAAACTCATTTTAGAAATGAGAAAGTGGAGGCTGAGAAAGGAAGATTAAAATGAGATAGAGATGCTTTCTTTCATAAGAAAGAAAAGTGAGAAGCAAAAACATTCCAGACATATTGATCCCCAGAAAAGAGACATGGTATATCTTCAGAACATTCAGTAACATAAATAATACAATATGACTAAAACCTAGACTTGATTCAAGGCAAGTAAGTATAGGAAAATACAAGATGTGGTTTGAAAAAAAAAAAGTACCTCAGTGTGCCCAAAGTTGAACTCATCACATTTTTGTTCCCTTCCCAATTCTTTATATCTTCCTCCTCAGTGATTGCACCACCACCCACCCAGTTTCTTGAGCCAAAAATTCAGATGTCATCCTTGACTCTCTTTTTCTTCTCCTTCCTGCAAAAACAAATGCTAAATTCTGCTAAGTTTGCATCTAAATTAACCTGAGAAATTGTTAGAAATGCAAATTCTAAAATTCTAAGGTCCAGCATCAGCTACTGACTCAGAAACCCTGAGGATAGAGACCAAATTTTAACAATTCCTTCAGGGGATTTTTATGCAAGAGAAAGTTTGAAAGCCATTGCTGCAGGCAATGGGGAATCATTGAGAGCATTGAAGTCTCTAGTGGAAGGGAAGTGATCTAATAGGATATGCATTTTAGAAAGGTGTTTCTAGTATTTATGTGGAAGGTGGATTGTGA
This sequence comes from Cephalopachus bancanus, assembly GCA_027257055.1. Lineage (NCBI taxonomy): Eukaryota > Metazoa > Chordata > Mammalia > Primates > Tarsiidae > Cephalopachus > Cephalopachus bancanus. The sequence goes on from JAPVLO010000937.1 coordinate 643,289, forward strand.
GAGAGCAAAACTAAAGGTGGCAGAACCAGTTAGTTGAATTAAAACAATTTTTAAAAGAGAGATAATGAAAAAGATAGATTTAGAGATACTAAAGAACTAGAATTAGTCAATTGATATTACCATTTGGATACACAGAATAAAGAAGAGGGAGTAGTCAGAGTCAGATCTTGCACACGAAGTAAATATGTTGATTAGGGTTTGGGGACAAATAATCATTGCTCCCTTCCTTCCTTCCTTCCTTCCTTCCTTCCTTCCTTCCTTCCTTCCTTCCTTCCTTCCTTCCTTCTTCCTTCTTCCTTTTCTTTTTTTTTTATAAAGTTGAAATGACTTTAGGGCCATCAAGTACAAATATTGGGAAAAAATTGAATATTTGAGTCTGGACTTTAGGAAAGAGATCAGCCCTTCAGGCAAAGATTTGGGAGTCAACAGTGTACTAGGTAGTAATAGACATTGTCTGAACAGATACTGTGGAATAATGTTCAGGGTGAGACAAAACCAAGCATGAAGTTTTAGATTATACCAATATTTAAGGGAGACCTTCAGAGAAGACTAGGGAATGACTAAAAAAGAATAAGAGAGAAAAAATTGATATCATAGAGGTAGATGAATTGAATTGCAATGAGATGGACAGTATCAAATGCCATAGACAAGTCAAGTAAGATAAGAACTAATTAGTAATATTTTTCAGTTATGGGATCACTAATTTCTTTAGCAATGACAGCTTCAGGGAAGTTGTGAGAGCAAAAGATAGCAATGAATTGAGGAATAAATTATGATAGGTAAATCGAAACTTTAGCTATAACTTGTATATAAAAGGAAGGGAAAAAAGAGAAAGAAACAGCTAGATTGAGACAAAAACATCAATGGAATTTTCTTTTATTGACCAAGAGAATTATGTATGTTTACAATCTTTAAGAAAAAGAGAGAATTGGGAAGGAAAATTTGAAGATATGTAGAGAGAGGGAGAATTTGATAGAATAAGACCTTACAGGATAAATGAGGAGATAAGATCCAGGGTACAGGAGAAAATAATAGCTTTAAATGTTGTACTATTATTGTCTCTTAAGGCATTGGCCTTTCTCAACTAAATTGAGAACTCCTTAAATGAATGGACATAATCTTTTACAGTTCCTACTATACAGGGCTCAAGGAATACCTGTTGAATGAAGACAATTTCTTAATTTATTTTGATGCTTCTTTTCTCTCCTACTTACTATTTATTGATTTTTTTCTCCAGTTTTTGATGGAAATCCAGCTCTCTTCTCTTGTCATTGCAATCAATTGCTTGAGGTTATCTCAATGCCCAAAGTTTCTCTTTCTGAGAAAGGAGAAGTATGAGATGTGACTGATCTTTTATACTCAGTATAATGCTGAATAATTTAATATCCTATCCCTAGCTTCCTGTCTGCCTTTCCATTAGAGCTATAGTAAGTAGAGGTGGATTGACTTTAAGGTTTGTGTCCAAATATGCCACAAACCCTTTCATTTTGTCTTCCTGTAGGCCCCTTCTCAACCCTCCATCCTCAGGAACTTTTCATTTTCATACCAGCTCAGTTCTTCCAGTAGGAAGTAACCCTTGGTGCATAGCTTCTTGGTCTGAGAAGAGCTTTAGAGAAGTTTTTTTTTATGGTAATTTCACATTGCAACAGAGTAGCTTGTCTGTTACAATAGACTTTTCTTTATCTTGACTTTGTTGCCCTGTCATTTGCTGAAAGATACAAGCAGCTTCACAGGTAAAGAGGGACTATTATACACAGGTTGAAGCAGGATAAGTATTTTTGTCTGAAGAGAAAAATCTGATCTAAAGATATATTTGATTTTTGTGTGTGTATGTAATTAGGAATGACCACTGGAAATAGAAGCAGAGATGCCCAAGAGCCCAATTTTTAAAGTAGTTATTTGCTATATTTATTTCAAAGTTAGGCTTTATTGCTAATTTTAGGAAAGGACTTGAAAATGAACCAATATTCTTTAGGATGATTCAGATGTTTAGTTTTTAACCCTTCCATATTAGCTTTAAAACATCCTAATAGTTACCTGTGAATGAAACACATTTTAGATATTAAAAAAGCTATTTTCTTTCCAATATCTTTCTGCAGCACCTGGAAGGTAAATTTGAATGCCAGCTGTTATAAAGAGAACATTAATCTTCTTTTAGGTCAGGACTGGCCTTCTAATATTCTCCTGTCTTCTCTATAGTGCTGAATGCAGTACAAGGAAACCAGGACAAACTCAATCCATACTTGTTGACTTGAAAGTTTATAGAAACTATTTGTCCTCTACTTCTTCCAGAATATCCCTGTTGACCCTATATTTAGAAAATGGGTTCTTGTCTAAGTCTGGAGACAAGGTTATTTCTGTGGAACAGATGCTCATTATAGTTCACATGCATATTGCACAAAAATTCGGAAAAACAATGAGGTAATTTTTATAATCCTCAGAAATCCCCTTGAAAGGACCACAAGAATATGAGGTTAGTAAACTCATCCTTATAACTTGTTTGCTCTTTCATTGACACCACAATATTTTGGGTTCCAATTACTTGACCCATTTTTTTATTCCTCTGCTTTTTTAAAAAAAATTTTAATCGATATTTTTTATTTTGGTATTGTGGGGTACATTCAAGGGTTAGGTATACAAATATGCTTCATTCAGGCCCCCTTGTTGATAATTGGTGTCTCCCCATCTCCAGACAGATGTTTACTACCATTAGTCCCATCCCCCCCCCATAGTTTCCCAACACTGTCAGTTATTTTCTTATAGTAGTGCATTGGATGATCAAGGTCCACTATATGAGTAAGAATATGTGCTACTCAGATCTTTGTTTCTGTGAGAGGTCACTTAGTATTATAGACTCTAGCTCCATCCAGGTTGCTGCAAAATTCATGATTTTGTTCTTTTTTATGGCTGCATAGTATTCCATTGTGTATATGTACCACATTTTTTAATCCAGACCTCTTTTGATGGACAGCGTGGTTGGTACCAGGTTCTTGCTATTGTGAACAATGCTGCAATAAATGTTCGCATGCAGGTATCTTTTTGATAGAGTGATTTGGGTTCTTCAGGGTATATTCCCAGTAGGGGGATTGCAGGGTCATATGGGAGGTTGATTTTAGAGCTTTTAGGAATCGCCACACTTGCTTTCCACAGAGGTTGCACTAGTTTACACTCCAACCAACAGTGTAGAAGTGTTCCCTTTTCACCACACCCTCTCCAGCAGCTGTTATTTTTTGAGTTGTTGATAATAGCCATTCTGACTGGAGATAGGTGGTATCTCAGTGTGGTTTTGATTTGCATCTCCCTGATGATTAATGAGGTTGAGCATTTCTTCATGTGTCTGTTGGCTGCTCAGATGTCTTCCTTTGTGAAGTGTCTGTTCATATCTTTTGCCCACTTTATAATGCGGTTGTTTGTTTTTTTCTTTTCAGCACGTTTGAGTTCCTTGTAGATCCAAGCTGTTAAGCCTTTGTCAGACCTGGAGTTGGCAAATACTTTTTCCCAGTCTGTAGGCTGTCTTCCTGCTCTCTTGATGGTTTCTTTGACTTTCCAGAAGCTTGTCAATTTAATGAGGTCCCACTTGTCTATCTTATCCCTTATGGCCTGTGGGTTTCGAGTTTTGTTCAGGAATTGGATGCCAGTTCCAATTTCCATGAGGTTATGTCCTTCATTTTCTAAGGTTCTTATGGTTTGAGATTTTATATTTAGGTCCCTGATCCATTTGGAGTTAATTTTTGTATATGGGGATAGATAGGGGGTCCTGTTTCAATCTTGTGCATATGGTCAGCCAGTGTTCCCAGCACCATTTACTGAATAGGTTCTCCTCTCCCCAGTGGTATGTGGTGGAGGTTTTGTTGAAGATGAGTTGGTTGAGAAATTGAGGTCTTGCCTCTGGAATCTCAATTCTATTCCATTGATCTATATGCCTGTTCCTATACCAATGCCAAGCTGTTTTGATGATTGTAGCTTTATAGTAAAGTTTGAAGTCTGGTAATGTGATACCACCTGCTTTGTTTTTTTGCTGAGGATTGTTCTGGCAATTCTTGGTCATTTGTGTTTCCCTGTGAATTCCTGTGTTGTTTTTTCTAGGTCTGAGAAGAATGTTGCTGGTAATTTGATAGGTATTGCATTGAATCTGTAGAGTGCCTTAGGTAAGATGGACATCTTCACAATGTTGATTCTTCCAATCCATGAGCATGGGATATTTTTCCACTTGTTTGTGTCATCTTTGATTTCTTTGAGCAGAGTTTTGTAGTTTTCATTGCAAAGGTCTTTCACGTCTCTGGTTAGGAAGATGCCAAGGTATTTCATTTTTTTGGTGGCTATTGTGAATGGAATTGTGCTTCTTATTTGGGTTTCTGTTTGTTTATTATTGGTGTAAAGAAATATGATTGTCTTTTGCACATTTATTTTATATCCTGAGACTTTGCTGAAGGTCTTTATCAGTGTAAGGAGGTTTTTGACAGATCCTCTTGGGTTTTCAAGGTATACGATCATGTCATCTGCAAAGAGAGATAATTTGACTTCCTCTTTTCCTATTTGGATACCCCTGATTGCCTTCTCTTCTCTGATCGCTCTAGCCAGGACTTCCAATACTATATTGAACAGGAGGGGTGACAGTGGGCATCCTTATCTTGTTCCAGTTTTCAGGGGAAATGGTTCCAATTTTTGTCCATTTAGGAGTATGCTGGCTGTGGGTTTCTCGTAGATGGCTTTTACTACTTTGAGGTGTGTTCCCTGTATGCCTAGATGTTCAAGGGTTTTTATCAAGAAGGGGTGCTGGAATTTATCAAAAGCTTTTTCTGCATCTAATGATATAATCATGTGGTTTTTGTTTTGACATCTGTTGATGTATTTAATTACATTTATTGTTTTACGAATGTTGAACCAGCCTTGCATCCCAGGGATGAATCCTACTTGGTCATAATGAATTGTTTTTGAGATGTGTTGTTGAATCCGGTTTCCTAGGATCCTGTTGAGAATTTTAGTGTCTATGTTCATCAAAGATATTGGCCTGTAGTTCTCTTTTTTTGTTGGATCTTTACCTGGCTTGGGTATCAGGGTGATGTTAGCTTCATAAAATGATTTGGGGAGGGTTCCATCTTTCTCAATCGCCTGAAATACCTTCAGTAGGATTGGAATCAGTTCCTCCTTAAATGTCTTGTAGAATTCTGCTGGAAAGCCATCTGGTCTAGGGCTTTTTTTTGTAGGTAGTTTTCTTATTACATAGTCAATTTCCTTGATTATTATTGGTCTATTTAGGGTCTCAATTTCTTCTTGTTTCAACCTAGGCAGGTTGTGTGATGACAGAAAGTCCTCCATTTCCTTGAGGTTTTCAAGTTTGTTTCCATACAAGTGTACATAGTAGTCTCTGATGATCTTTTGTATTTCTTCAGGGTCAGATGTGACTTCATCTTTTGTGTTTCTGATTGTGCTTATTTGGGTTTTTTCTTTCTTTTTGTGGGTCAGTGTAGCTAGGGGACCATCGATCTTGTTTATCCTTTCGAAGAACCAGCTTTTTGTTTCATTGATTTTTTGTATTGTCTTTTTGTCTTCTATTTCCTGGATTTGGGCTTTTATTTTGGTGATCTGGATTCTTCTGCCAAAATTAGGGTTTTTGTGATCTTGCTTTTCCAGCTTCCTTAGGTGGCTTGTTAGGCTATTAATTTGTGCTCTTCCATTTTCTTCATGTGTGTTTGTAGGGATATAAATTCCCCTCTTACTACAGTTTTTTAGGCATCCCAGAGATTTTGGTAAGATGTTTCTTCATTTTCATTTGTTTCCAGGTATCCTTTGATCTCCATTTTGATTTCATCATTGATCCAGGAGTTGTTTAGCATCATGCTGTTTAGTGTCCATGTCTTTGTGGGTTTTGGGTGGACCTTGTTGGTGTCAATGTTCATTTTTATTCTACTGTGGTCTGAGAAGGTGCATGGTAGAATTTCGGTCTCTTAAAATTTCCTTATGCTTGATTTATGGCCGATAATGTGGTCGATCTTGGAATATATCCCATGCGGTGATGAGTAGAATGTGTATTCTCTGGTCTTTGGATGGAGTGTTTTGTAGGTATCAATTAAGTCCATTTGGTCCAGAGTCACATTGAGGTTCTGAATCTCATCGCTGATTTTTTGTCCCAATGATCTGTCGAGGGTTGTGAGTGGGGTATTAAAGTCCCCAGTTATGATGGTGTTAGAATCAATATCTTTCTTTAGTTTCCTAGGAGTTGCTTTGTAAAGGTTGGTGCACCTATATTAGGTGCATATATGTTTAGGATAGATATTTCTTGTTGATGGAATGAGCCTTTTATCATTATGTAGTGGCCCTCTATATCTTTTTTAATTTTTGATAGCTTAAATGGTATTTTGTCTGAAATTAGGATCACGACTCCTCCTTTCTTTTGTATTCCATTCGCCTGAAAATTTGTTTCCCATCCTCTTAATTTGAGTCTGTGCATGTCCTTTCTAGTGAGATGGGTCTCTTGAAGGCAGTATCTTGTTGCCTGGTGATATTTTATCCATTTTGCCATTCTATGTCTTTTCAGTGGTGCATTTTGTCCGTTCACATTCAGGCTAATTATTGAAATGTGAGAGTTCATCCCTAACATACAGTTCTTTAGAGTTGTTCTTCCACTTGGTTTATTGTCTTTCTTTTGTTTTGGGGGTTGGTTCATATGTATTTTATTCTTTTTCCTGTACTCTTGTGAAAAATATTGCTCTTTTTTTCCTCTTTTCTTCTGTGTTTAGTACTTTCTTAAGTGTTTCATGTAGAGGTGGTTTGGTGGCAGTGTAGGTTCTTAGGGATCGGATATCTGGGAAAGATTTTAATTCTCCCTCACTGATGAAGCTTAATCTGGCAGGGTAGGTTATTCTTGGTTGAAATTGTTTCTCTTTTATTGCTTTGAAGATAGGGCTCCAAGCTCTCCTAGCCTGCAGGGTTTCTGTAGATAAATCTGCTGCTATTCTAATTGGTTTTCCATGGTAGGTAATCTGACCTTTTTCTCTTGCTGCCTTTAGGATTTTTTCTTTTATGCCTACTTTGTTTAGGCAAATTATTATGTGTCTAGGAGTTGGTTTTCTCATTTGTTGTCTTGCAGGGTTTCTCTGGATCTCTTGTGTTTGAGTTTTTGCATCATTGATTAGATAAGGGACATTTTCTTGAATGATCTCATGGAAGGTTTATTCCAATGTGGTCTCTGTCTCTTTTTCTACCTCAGGCCGACCAATTACTCTTAGGTTAGGCCTCTTGAGGTAATCGCTCATCTCTTGAATTTTTTTTCTGTCTTTTTTAGCTTGTATTCTGTGTTTTTGAGAGTTTGGGTTATTTCTATATTTTGGTCCTCAAGCTCTGAGATTCTTTCTTCTGCTTGGGTAATTCTGCTTTCCATGCTTATCAGTTTATTGTTTATTTCATTCACAGTATTCTTTATTACTGTTATCTCAGATATCAGCTCCTTTCTAGTTTCTTCTTGAGTCTCCTCAATTCTTTTTAATCTCTCCATTAATGTCTTGATGTCTAGGGTTGTATTTTGAGACCATTTATTCTGAGTGGGGCTCTTTGTTGTTTGCATTCCAAAGTCAGTTTTCTCAGTGTCTGCCCTCTCAGGAGTCTGGGAGAGACCCATATTCTTCTTCTGGTTTTTCTTCATTTGTGTAGATTTTTCTCTCTCGTTCCTTAGTGGATCAAGTTCCTGAGATCTAATCTCCAGCCTCTCTCCTCTTTTTCTGTTGCAGGCAGTTAGCTTGTTGCCCAGAAGATCTGTGACACTAGACTCTATTCAGCGTAGGGGAGGGGCTTTGTCTCCTGTTAATGACGTCACTGTGGGAACCGAGGTGGTGGCTCTGATAGGTGGGTGTGGCGATACGATGTAAATATGCCTTGAAAATGGCAGAGGTGGTGGTTTTGCTTTCACTTTTAGGGGTGCTCCTGTGGGTCTCTAGGCGGGACCAGCTGCACAGCTGGGCGCTGGATCTGGGGTGCCTCCAGCTGGCTAGGGTGGAGGAGAGGGTCAGGCATTCCCTCCTCTGGAGCTGGAAGCCTGCAATCGGCACCTTATGCCAGCTTGGGGTTCTGCCCCCTTACACAGGCTTGTGGTCGTGCATGCTGAGGGCCTCAGCCAGGGTGGGCCTGGGGCTTCCGATCTCCAAATCTCCAGAGGGCAGGTGGTGGCTCTGGGTCCCTCCCAGAGCACTTTAGCCAGAAATGGGACCGGTATATCTAAGGGGCCAGTACTCAGAGCCTCCCTGCATGACCAGCAGCTTTGCACTGGGTGCTGGTCGCAACGATGTGGCTGGGGATGGATCTGGGATCCGGGATTTGGAATTCCCCAGCCAACCAGAATCACATATAGTGGGGCAGCCGCAGTCCAGTCGCAATGTCTGGCCCTGTGTGGAACCAAAAGTCCCCAAGCCTCATACCAGTGCAGCTGGAGGTGGGTGGGGGGGTGCAACAAGAAAAGTAATAGTCTTTTTGGGAAACTCACAGTTCAGAGAATCTCAGGGATCCACCTATGCGGTCGCCATCCTCAGGTCACCTCCGCTTTTTTTTTTTTTAACAGAATATATAAACCTTAAAAGACATTGTGTTACTATTCACTCATGCCACTTGACTGGATACTTGTTCTTGTCCTTATATTATAAGCAGTATTTAGATAAAAAATCAATCTAAATATTGCTTGCACTTATCAGGCAGTCTCTCCTTATCATTCCTCTCCTTTTCAGAGGTCCCTTCTCTAAAGCTCCAAAAAATACCCTATACTTTTCTCTATCATAGCACTGATCTCCTAGATTGTAATTGACTATTATTTTTGTCTTTGACCCCCATATTGAATCACAGACAGGAACTAGCTTCCATTTTTGTATCTTCTGTACCTGGAACAAAGCCTTCCTATTATAAAATATTCAATATTTACTTGTTGGATCAATGAACATATGATGCTCCACTATAGCCAAATTTGTCAGCCTACTTTCAAGACCTTCATTAATCTGACTCTATTTTGACTTCATTCATTTATTTATGAGCACCTATTATGTGTCAAGCACTACAGATATAGTAGTAAATAAAATTATCCCTACTCCTATAGAACTAATAGTTCAGTGGAAGAGGCAGACACATTATCACACAAATAAGTATAAAATTACAACTGTGATAAATGTCATGAAAATGAGGTACATAGTGCTGTAATGGAGCAAGGTGAAAGGTTGGCTTAATCTAGGAGGAAGTGACACTTAATCTGAGATCTGAAAGATGAGTTGGCATTACTTAGGCAGAAAACAAAAGAAAATGTTCAAGGAAGTCAGAACTGTGTCCTGTGATGCTGTATCTGAGGCAAAGGGAGAGATGAGGCTGGAGAAGTAAGAAGGTACTAAAATGGTATGTTGCCTTATAGTCCATGTTAAGGAGCTTTTGTCTTTACCCTAAAAGCATTAGAAAATGTATGCTACAACACTCTTCATCATTCTGTTCTCTAAAACTACAAATCCTAGTCTTTGTATTTTTAGTCTCCACTTGTACTCTTTTCCACTAATTCTGTTTCTATTTATGTATTTATTCATTCATTCATTTATTTGTTTGTTTTTGCCATTCAGGTCTAGTTCAAGTCTCATGTCCTCTAAGGTTACCTTTTAATTAAATTAGTTAAGATTACTTTTTAATTAATTCAGATAGAATAACCCTTTGAGTTGTATAACACAGATTTGTACTATTTATGTACTCATTGGGAGGGCTTTTATATTCTTCTACCTTATATTTTTGTAATGGTTTAATACATGGCTTTTGGCTCAAGAGACTGTATAATATTTGTCTTCCGAATCCTTCTTAAATATTTATAGCCCAGTACTTGATTCATATTGCATTCCTAAGATATATTGAGCCATGAAACCTGCTACAAACCAAATCTTGAAATAGATGAAGGGAAACACTTTGATCCTAATGCTCTTACTGACATCATAAGAGTAACCATTTGAAAATGAAAAGTGTAGTTATATCAACTGGTTTTATTGGCTACCTCATGACAATTACTTTACTAAGTTAACTTGTGTTCTTACTACATTTGTCAATCAATGTTTTACTCATTTAATAAAAATATATTGAATGCATATTATGAAATAGCCATCGTGCAAGCAAATACCAGAGATTAAAAACTGAATATAACATGATCTTGACCACTGTCTTAGTCTATTTTATGCTGCTATAACATAATACCTGAGACAGAAATGCTTCAACTCACAATTCTGGAGGCTGTGAAGTCAATATCAAGTTTGGCAATTCTTATTCCAAGATGGTGCCTTGAGCACTGTGTCCTTAAAAGAGGAGGAAAAATTCATCATCACATGGCAGAAAGTGGAAGTGCAAGTGGATAGAATGAGGTCAAACTCACCCCTTTATAAAGGCATTAATCTTATGCACAAGGATAGGATGATCTAATCACCTCTTGAAGGTCCCACCTCTTGATACTATCACATTGGCAATTAAAATCCAGCATGAGTTTTGGAGGAGCTAGACATTCAAACCTTATCAAGTATCAGAAAGCTCAAAGAGATGGTACCCATAGCTATTTAAAATTACATTTTTATTGCCAAAATGATTATATGGGATTGGTTGGCAGTCATAATCCTTAAGCAGTTTGTGAACAATGTATTTCATTTTCATAGGAAATGAAGCCTTGCCATAGATTATGGATGCAAAGTCTGGATACTGTAGGATGTATTTAGCATTAATGTAACAAAAAATAATTTCCTTTATGATGATAGTAGTTTTTGAAGTTGAACCTCTAGGCACTGTATAGATAATGTGAAAAGTAGAGTATTTTAGAGATGACAACTTATCGACTTTTTAAATTAATGCCAGGGAAATTTGCTTCCAATTGTGAGGCAATCCAGAGTCAAGACTCTCTGAGGTTGGTGATTTTCTTTGTGAACACATTAAGAAGTTATGAAGCTATTTAGAGGTAGAGATCATCAATCAGCCACTGATCATTGGTTTTTATTTATATATTTATTTTAAGAAAGGCTTTGGCCAAGTATAAACCTTTCTGATCATATTCTTTAATTCCTAGAATTGACTAAAACCCTTATCCAATTAGAGGAGACACAAAAAGTCACTTAGTCTATTAGTTAGCACACATGTATAAGCATTCTGAAAGTAGTTAGCAAAGTTTAAGTGTTTGGGAAAAAAATTGCTTTCCCAAACCGACAAGAAAAGTGCTCCTAAAATTAAACTATTACTGTGCTTAGTTCAACGGTTATACCACATCAATAAATGTTTCCTAAAGCTCTCATAGAGAAGCAGTCAACAAAACATACAAAAATTAAAATAAAATTAAAAAATAACATTGAGAATTCTTTAAAAAACTTCAGTTATTTCATCTAAAGCAATACAGAGTCACAAACCATTATTATTAAATTATAAGAATCTTTCAAAAACATATACCACCCTGCTATGTTAGACTCAATTTCAAAATATTAATTATTATAAGCCAGAGCTTCTGCAAACAGGCATCTCAACTTTGAATACTGGCAACACTTTCAGCAAGATAAGAGCAACAAGAAAACTTACTTTCCTAGCCTGTTTTCAAAGCACATATAAATTTTTAAAATATTGGGGGTCAGGGGCATTGTCAGAATATATTATTGTAACTATGCTCTGAATTAATTCATTTTAGGTATCTTTTTGTTAATATCTTTTATGTCTCCATCATAGCAATTGTACTCTTATATGATGAAAATAGGATGAAACAAACCACTGAGAATATCTACATTGTCTTTGTTGCTGGAGGGCAGACAGTGGCCCTAGTCATGGGCTGCTTTGGCTTCAATTAAAACTGAGATCTTGTACAGATTCCAGTTCTGAACATATGCCTCAAACTCTATGTACTCACGTTAGGGCACATTCAAAATATTTTATGCTGGCAGATTACAGTAGGTAACAATATGCCTTTGTTTCCTGAAAAGGAATGAGTCAGTAAATTGTTTTACTTAGTGGTTAAAAGACCAACTTAAGATGCAAATATATTCCAACATTTTTAAATCCCCCTGTAATTCTTCCTAATTTAAGGCATTTATGAACTTATAACAGAGGCTCAAGCTGTTCATATCTCTGGCTTATTTTATTTATCTTTCTCTTATTACCTGTTCCACTCTAAGCTTTGCGAATCTTGAAAAATTCTGCAAATGTTAAAGAAGAGACTTTATCAATTAAAGTGTACTGTAATAGTGGAGAGAACAGAACCTTTGTGAGTGTGGTTTATGGGGAACTGCATGATTTATATGAATTATATTTCTTTCTCTAATTTGCTCTACTAACCAACTTAATCTAGTCATGTAAAAATTAGAGGGTTCTGCCGGGCTCAGTGGCTCAGCCTGTAATCCCGCGCTTTGGGAGGCTGAAGTGAGTGGATTGCTTGAGCCCGCGGGTTCAAGACCCACCTGGGCAACTTGGCGAGACCTCATCTCTACAATAAATAAAAAAAAAATCAGCCGGCAGTGGTAGTGCGTGCCTGTAATTCTGGCTACTCAGAAGGCTGAGACAGAAGGATTGCTGGACCCAGCAGTTCAAGGCTGCGGTGGCCGGGAGCGGCCACTGCACTCCAGTGTGGGCGACAGAGTGAGACTCCAACTCAAAAAAAAAATATTAGAGGGTTCTAAATTCTTCAATTGTATTTCAAAGTACCCGTTCAACTAGGTCAAGAGAATGCCATTATACCATTATCCATTTTTTTTTTTTTTACAATCAAGGATTGGTGAAACAGTTGGAGGCTAATGTAACATTTTTCTTTCCAAATGCCCTCTAAGAATGACTGCAAATGCACAGTTTATTAGAGAGATTCAGCAATGCTATTTTCCCGGTGCCTTTCTACCAAGTAAATGACATTTTGAAATATCATTTTTTTCTAAAGTATAAAAGACCCACCCAGCCATTATATAAAATGAGGAAATGCTTCTTGTTGTGTTAACAACTTGAATCTAGTCTCAGGGATGCTGTTTTATGAGATTTACTGGTGCAATTTACTTGCAGATGCTCATGATTTATAGAAAAGCTCATGGAAACAGACAGAATCTGTATAAAGAACCAAAACAAAAACAAAGGAATTAGTTAACTCACATGGGATGGATGTCACATTTATCATATTTTTGTCATTTTGGATTAATGTTAATGTCTTGGGGAATGTTTGGGACTCATGCTATGTGACCTTCAGATGTCTATGGAGTATTCCAGGGTCAAACTCCTAGAAGGTTATCATGTGATAAGTTTGGGCTACTTACCTTCTCAGGCTGTGAGATTTGAGATTTTCACCACATTCTGGCCCTAATAATTTCTCCAAATTTCCACATCTCTAAAAGACCACAATGTTTTGAAATTCTACTGCTGTCAAACTATTTGTTCCCTCTTTTGTTAATGTAAGAATTTACCAACTAATTTTTCTTTAGGAAACAAAAATTGTGTTGCTGCCTACTCTGATATTTATATACAATGTTTTAGATGGCAAACTTCTTACATATACGTAAACAGTCTGGTGCTTCTCTTTCCCAAAATGCCTCACAAAGTGCTAGTTATAAAACTGATGTTTATTATTGACTTATTAATTGATCCTGTGTTCTGTCCCTCAACTAGTCTTAGACATTGTATTTAGAAGATATATAGAACAGGAAATTTTCATCCTGCCTCATGTTTCCTCCAACCACAGAGATATGAGCCACCTAGTGACGAAGCACCAGGAGAGAATAGATTGTCATCTTCATCCTTGTCTCACAGCACAAGTCTGATTTTGCCTAGCTGAAGTTAAGCATGTTCATGTTCAGCTTACCAGATCAACTGTAATAAAGAAATGCCATAACGTGTCCTCATCTCATTTCCCAGCCCCAGGTTACCTCATCTTGCCACCATAAACTTGAACATCAGTATTTGTTACAAATTGTTTCTAATATGTAATTTATTATTATTGTAAGATATTTCTTACTTCTTTCCAGAAATTTTCTATTCTCCCCGTTTTTCCTTCTTACATCCAGGTACAGGGAGAGGAAACATGTTTATTCCCAGCAAAGTGAGTAGATACTGTGGTTGTTAGAAATGGCAAGATCTCCCGATCTTACAATTCTATATTTCATATACTTATATTCTAGTAGTTCAGCACTTATATAGTCCAGGATCCTATAATTTCCACCACTAATGATGTGTCATCTGGGTAAGGTATTTTTCTTTATAACTTGAGAAGTTAAAGCAAGTCTCTCAATATGCATTCAATCTGTACTACTTAAAAAGAAAACTTTATTTTGGCTTACAAATATTAATATATCTCACCATACTTAGAATTTGTATTTGTTACTACATAGAGACTTAGGTTATATACTATGCAAACCAGTAAAAGTTCTATGGTTAAATTTATGTATTTCTTATAAGAGCCAAATTTTTGTGTTTTGAAACAATAGAAGCCAATAGTGTTTATACTCTATTTTTACATATGGTGATATGTAGACATATTTGTTTATAATGATATGTGGTTCATGTAAGTGTCATTTCAATGTGTTATATTTAGGGTCAGTTTTTAAAAATATGTTTAGTTTGGTTTTTGGAGTGTCAAAGCTTATGAAAATTATTTTGGTTCAGAATAATAAAAAGTAAGATAATAAAATCTATGTGAATTTTCATATGCCTGTACAGAACTTGTACTAAGCATATAAATACTCAAACATTCTTTTACCTTTAAGTTTCACTTTGACTTGATTTGGTAACATAAGATTAACAGTGATATAAATTTGGGTTTCTCTAGAGAAAGAAATAATTTAGACCACTAAGATTAAAAACCTTGTATTAGCATCCTATAACTCTATGAGTACTTAAGAAGCTTCAGAAATATAATATATTAGGATTATCTTATAACATAGTGTAGCATTTACTTGGAACATGGAATGAAATTTAAGAGTAAAGCCTAGATTTTAGATGTATCTCTACCATTTACTTGCTATATAATCTTTGAGAAATTATTTTTCTTCTCTGAGCTTTAATACGATTACCTGTAAAATGCAGTGTTATTGTAGATAATTTTAAGTCACATCTCAATGCCAGAATTTTTCAATATGTCCTTGTAACAAACATGTACTTGTACTCCTGAATCTAAAGTTTACAAAAATTTTTTGTTGGTGGATATATGGTTTATTTCCCAAATCCTTCCTTTTCGAAATGCTTAGGTATGTCTACAAGCATATAATGTAAAATGTCAAACAAAATGTTTGATATTTATGTATATGTTTATTAATTTCATACCTTTAATTTGAGTATCTGTGTTTCTAAACCAGTCAAATTAATTTCTGTATATGATGAGATTTTTGAAAGCATGTGTAAAATTTAGGATAAATTACCATTGGCCCATAAAAAATGCTGTAGATCAGATGTACTTTAAAAAATTCTATACATTTAATAATTATTTTTTAGAGATCCTATTGTGTTTTAGGCATTGTTTTAGGATCAAGTGATACAAATTGACAGATAAAATCTCTGCTCTTACAGAAAGTGTAGTCTTTGAAAGAGGGATAAAAAACAGATAAGAAAACAAAACATTAAAAAATCGACTAGTAAGTACCATCCGAGAAACAACATAGGTAGTGTGGTAGAGATGAGATGGGATGCATCAGGCAATAAATGAAAACTGAGGTCTGGGTGCCACAAAGGAGCCAACCACATGAAGATGAGTGTGGGAAACGTTCAAGGATGATGTTAAATGAAGGCCCAAAGCAAAAATGAGTTCAACATATTTAGGGAATTGAAAGAGTAGTGAGGTTGAAGCTTAGTGGGAGAAATGGAGAAAGATAGAAAATTAGGTCAGTGAGTAGGCAGAGACCAAATTGGCTTTGATATATGTGTGTGTTTGTGTGTGTGTATACAAATATATATGTATATATGTATTTACAAATATTTATACATGTGTATATATGTATATGTATGTTTGTATGTATCTATATGTGTATATATAGAGTGTAGAAAATAGATTGCAAGGGAATAATACAGATTTGGAGTATGTTTTGGATTTAGAGTCAACAGCACCTGTTAATGAGTTAGATGTGAATAGGGAGGGAAAAACTGGAATTAGAATAATTCCTAGAGGTTTGTCTTGAGCACCTGGATAAATGGAGGTGCTATTAACGAAAATAGTGAAGATTGGGAGGAGAAGCAGCTTTGGTAGGATGCAAAGAAACAAAGATAAGAGCGCTACTCCATCTTTTTAAAGTTTGAGATATTAAGAGATTAATTAGCCATCCATATCAGTATATTAGGTTTGTAGTTAGATATATGAGCCTGAGTTTCTGGGCATACATACAGATGCATGGATGCATATATGGAGTCATCTCCACCTCTCTCTGTCTCTCTTTCTCTCTGTTTCTCTCTCTCTCTCTCTCTCTCTCTATCTCCCTCTCCATACACACACACACACACACACACACACACACACACACACACACACACACACACACACACACACACTGTAAAGTCATGGGACTAGACTAAGTCACCTAGGAAGAGTGTATACATAAAAGGGAGGCTCCAGAACAGAATCTTATGCACTCCAATATTTAAAAGTCAAGCAGAGGAAAAGTTAGAAATGAGAAAGTTTGGTTAGTGAAGTAGGAGAAAAATGAGGAAAGACTATGTTATGAAGAACACCAAATGAAAGAAAGCATTTCAAGTGGGAGGTATTATATGTCAAATGTTTCTGAGAGGATAACTAAGATAAAAACTGAGAATGATTATCAGACTTGGCAATACAGTATGGAAATTATTGAGTGGTGGAAAAGGAAACCTGACTAATGTTGATTGGGGAGGGAATGTGGAGTGAGGGAATGAAGTCAACAGTTACACACAACTCTTTCAGGAAAGTTTTCTCTGAAGGAGAGGAAAAATATGAGCTGTAGCTGAAAGGAGCATATGAAGTCAAGAAAGGATTTTTGTTTTGTTTGGAGACACTAGAGATTGATGTTTGTGGATGGAAATAAATCAGTAGTGAAAAAATATGCTAGAGGAAAGAAAGTGGATAATTGTAAAAGTAAGCATCATGAAGAGGCAAAAGAAGCAGTATTTGTTACACAAAGGAGATCATGGCCTTTAGGGTAAAAGGAGAAATGTTTTAGCCATAACCATAGGGGTGGAGGGAGATTATGAAAAGTAATATTGGATAGGTTATTAATGAATTAATTGCTGTCCGACTATTCATGAAGTATGGTAAGGTCACCAACCAATTATCCAGGCTTCAAGATGAGCTGATATAGAAGGTATATGAAGAAAATAGAATCATAAAATAGTAATTATGGACCATAAAGAGAACCTACTAAGGAAAACAACAGAAAAACATTAATTTTTGCAGACCACACCAGTCCTCTTACTGTTAGTTTCCTTTCTCTCTAAAATGTAAATGTCAGAGGATATCATTTAATGTTGAAAACATAAAATTTAAATGTGTGATCTTTCAAATTTCAATTTTGTATAATTTTTTAATGTCAGAGAGATATTTTAGAAATTAATATCTATTCTGAAGGTAATGTCAGGAAGATAGCCAACTAGAATTAACTGTCACCTGCAAAAAGTGACCAAAATAACAAATAAACAACTGCATTTCAACTGCAGTGACTTAGGGAGTATGCTGGAGAGTACCAGGAATTTATAAAATTTCTGTGGAAGCCGGGCTGGGTGGCTCGGCCTATAATCCCACACCTTGGGAGGCTGAGGTGAGTGGATTGAGCCCCGTGGGTTCAAGACCCACCTGGGCATCTTGGTGAGAGCTCATCTCTACAATAAATCAAAAAATTAGCTAGATGTGGTAGCGCGTGCCTGTAGTTCCAGCTACTTGCAAGGCTGAGGCGGAAGGATCGCTGGAGCCCAGCAGGTCGAGGCTGTGGTGGTCGGAAGCGACCACTGCACTCCAGTCTGGGCAACAGAGTGAGACTCAAAAAAAAAAAATTCTGTGGAGCAGAGAAGCCCAAGATAGCACCATAGAGAAGTAAGCAAGACATCCTGCTTCTGCCACACTGCCTCCCCTGCTGGAAAAGTTTCTGAGTCAGGGGAAATTTATTCTTATAGGAAAAAGGTAAGCTAATAACACTTAGCATTTTTCATCACCACCATAAATGCCAGCAGTCATTACTACAGGAGAGTTTCCTAGTCCTCACAGGTCCTGAATCCGTGTGGAGAGTTGCTGGGATTTTACATGGCTACATGCTTCACAGCAAGAACCTCTGGCATGCTCCATACCTACTGATGCTACAATACAGTATGATGTCAAAACTAGACCCAGTCCTGGAGTGTGTTCTACCCTGGAAGCCAGAAATCACCAACCTCCTCCATTCCTGAAGCCTTGCTATAATTCCACTATGTTCACAAGGGTGCTGCAGCGCCAGTATCATAGTTGCCCAGAGCCTAGGCCTAAAGGAATGATCAAGAGTCCAATATTTGAACCCAAAATGCACCCTAATCTCTAGGGAAAACCCATGCAGCAACCTGGCCTGTGTGTGCTTATCCTTCACCTGACAGCTGAGCTAGCAGAGGCTCCACCTGCCACAAAGGACCTTGTGTAGTTACTTGGCCTTTACAAACCCATGCCTTGCTCAACAGCTGACATAGCAGTAGTCTTGCCCTTGTGGAGAGTGTACTGCACAACCTGCTAGCCTGCCATATCCACACATGCTTATGCTGACAACCAATCTGATGTCTCTGCCCCTCACAAAACCTCTGCCATCATAAACTCTTACAGTTTAGGCCCCTGCAGCACTTGTAGACATTGTAGATGAGGATGACAGTTGGAGAATATATACTGAGATCATTCTACTAAGTCCACCAAGAAACAAAGCCTATGCACCATTCCCAACTAACATCCTAGGATATGTCTTCAGAAAAAAAGCCTCTTTCTACAAAAGCTACTACATAATACTGAATAAAGCAACAGTTTCACTGGATGCACAAATATCAATGAAGGGACACAAGACACATGAAAAAAGCAAGAAAACACAAGATCCCCAGAGGAACACAGTAACAGTAACAGACCACAGAGAAAAGGATTTTTTATGAAATTCCTGAAAAGAAATTCAAAATAATGCCCTTAAGAAAACTCAGTGAGATACAAGATAATACAGACACATAATTCAATGAAATCAGGAAAACAATTCATGATCTGAATGATAAATATAATGAAATGGTGTTACAAAAAGAGAATCAAACAGAAATCTTGGCGCTAAAGAATGTATGAAATAAAAAAAAACAATTGAGAGTATCAACAACAGACAAGATTAAGTAAAGAAAGAATGTCTGGATTTGAACACAGGTCTTTTGAAATAACCCCATCACACACAAAAAAGAATGCAAAAGAATGAAGAAAACCTATGGAATATATAAGACAAGATTAAATGAACAAATGTTTACATGATAGGAATATCAGAGGGAGAAAAAATGTAGAAAGACACATTTAACCTATTTAATGATATAATGGCTGAAAATGTCCCAAGTATGGGAGGGATATGGACATTCAGATTCAGAAAGCTCAAAGCTCCCCAAATAGATTCAACTCCAAAAGGTTAAATCTCCAAGGCACATTATAGTCAAACTGTCAAAAGTCAAAGGCAAAGAGAGAATTCTAAAAACTGCAAGGGAAAAATGTCAAGTTACGTATAAGGGAATTGTCATTAGACTATCAGAAGATTTATCAGCAGAAACCTTGCAAGCCAGAAGAGAATTGGAAGATCTATTCAAATTGCTGAAAGAAACAAAACAAAACAAAACAAAAAAACCTTCAGTCAATAATGCTACAAACCTAACTTCCAGAAACGAAGGAGAAATAAAGACCTTTTCATACAGGCAAAAACTGAGGAAATACATCACCACAGACTGGCTTTACAAGAAATGTTTAAGGGAATCAAACACCTGGAAGTGAAAAGATAATAACTAACATCTTGAAAACATGCAAAAGCACAAAACTCACCAGTATAGGGAAATCCATAATCATACTGAAAATACTTCAGTGGTGTAATGGCAGTAGGTAAACCCCTATCAATCCTCTTGTGTGAAAGTTTAAAGTTATAAAGGTCAAAAACAACAGCTACCATTAGTGGCTAAGGAACTCACAAAAGATAAAGACATATATTAAGTCAGATAAAATACAAACTGGGGGAGGAGAGAAAAGTCTAGACTATTTTTATGCAACCAAGTTTAAGTTGTTATCAGCCTAAAATAGTCTGTCATAACTATAAGACTCATTATAATAGTCTCATAATAACCACAAAGAAAGACATTATAGCAGATGCAGAAACAAATGAGAAAAAGAAAACAGTTTAACCCTACAACAAACCACAAACTACCAAACCACAAAGGTAAACAAGAGAGGAAGAAAGGAACAGATGATCTGTAAAACCACTAGAAAATAATTAACAAAATGACAAAAAATTGTCCTTATCTATCAATAATAACCTTGAATGTAAATGGATTAAATTTTCCAACAAAAGATATAGAATGACTGAATGGATTTTTTTTAAAAAAACAAAGCACCCAACTATATGCTGCCTACAAAAGACTCACCTCACCATTAAAGACAAGCATAAACAGAAAGTGAAGACATGGAAAAAAAATTCCAAGTAAATGGTAACAAAAAGCAAGCTGTATTTATGTCCAATAAAATCAGCTTTCAGTCAAAAATTAAAAAACAAGACAAAAAATTCATTATATAATGATAAAGTTACCAATTAAACAAGAGGATACAGCAGTTGTAAATATATATGCACGCAACACCAGAGAATCAAAATATATGAAGCAGATATTATAAGATCTGAAAGGAGAAATAGTCTGCCATACAATAATACACCCCACTTTCAACAATAGCAAGGTCATCTAGGCAGGAAATAAAAAAGGAAACATTGCATTTAAACTACACCATAGACTAAATAGGTCTAATAGACATTTACAGAACTTTGCAAACAACAGTTGCAAAATAAACATTATTTTCAACTGCCTATGGAACATTCTCCAGGATAGATCATGTATTAGGCCACAAAACAAGAATTAACAAACAAGAGAGAGAGAGCATATCAAGTATGCAAAGCTATGCAAAAGAGCATACTTTTTTTTTTTTTTTTTACCAAAATGGTATAAAACTATAAATCAACAATAAAATCTTTGGCAGCCTTACAAACACATGGAAATTAAGCAGCATGATCCTAACTAAGCAATGACTAAATAAACAAATTAGAAGCCACATTTAAAAATTCCTTGAGATAAATGAGAATGAAAACACATCACACCAAAATTTATGGGAGATTACAAACATTCTTCTAAAAAAAGAAGTTCATAGTCATAGATGCTTACATTAAAAAGAAGACAAATTTCTAATAAACAATTTTTCTATTTTAAAGATGTGGGGTACAATTAAGGGTTAGGTATACAAACGTTCATTATGCAGGTACCCTTGTTGATGAGGTGTGCCCCTCCATCCCCTAGCAGTTTCCCTCAACTGCCAATTCCACCCCCTCCCCTGACAGTTTCCCACTATCAATCCCTTTCTTATAGTATTATAATTGTTCAAGATCTGCTTATGAATGGGAGCATATGGTACTCTGTTCTTTGTTTCTGTGATAGAGCCATCCAAGTTGCTGTGAAGTCCATATGTTTGTCCTTCTTTATGGCTGCATAATATTCCATTGTGTATATGTGTCACATTTTCTTTATCCAGTCCAGCTTCGATAGGCAACAGGGTTAGTTCCACGTTTTTGCTATTGTGAATAGATCCGCAACAAACATACATGTGCAGGTATCTTTTTTGCAGAATGACTTGAGTTCCTGCGGGTATATTCCCAATAGGGGTATTGCGGGTCATATGGAAGGTCAATTTCTAGTTCTTTCAGAAATCGCCACACTGTCTTCCAAAGAGGTTGCACTAGTTTGCATTCCCAGCAGCAGTGTGGAAGTGTTCCTTCTTCTCTGCATCCTCGCGAACATCTGTTGTTGTTTGTTTTATTAATGATGACCATTCTTACTGGGGTTAGGTGGTATCTCAATGTGGTTTTGATTTGCATTTCTCTGATGATGAGTGAAGCTGAGCACTTTTTCATGTGTCTGTTGGCTGCCTGTATATCTTCTTTTGAGAAGTGTCTATTCATGTCTTTTGCCCACTTTTTAATCAGTCTTTTTGTTTTTTTCCTTTTGGCACATTTGAGTTCTTTATAGATCTTAGATGTTAGGCCTTTGTCAGATATACAGTTGGCAAATTTTTTTCCCATTCCATGTGCTATCTCCCTGCTCTCTTGATGGTTTCTTTTGCTTTGCAGAAGCTCGTCAATTTGATGAAGTCCCACTTTAACATATTTCTTATGGGATGGGCACTTAGGGTTCTAATCAGGAGTTGATTGCCAGTTCCAATTTCCATAAGGGTGTCATCAGTATTTTCTAAGATTACTTTAGTTTGAGGTTTTACATTTGGGACTTTGATCAATTTAATGTTAATTTTTGTGTATGGTGATAGCTAGGGGTCCTGTTTCAATCTTATGCTTGTAATCAACCAGTTTTCCCAGAACCATTTACTGAATAGCTTCTCCTCTCCCCAGTGGTTGTTGTTGGAGGCTTTGTCCAAGAAGAGTTGGCTGACAAATTGAGTCTTTGCTTCCCAAATCTCTATCCTGTTCCATTGGTCTATATGCCTGTTCTTGTACCAATACCAGGTTGTTTTGATTACTGTAGCATTATAGTAAAGTTTGAAATTTGGAAGTGTGATACTTCCTGCTTTGTTTCTTTTACTAAGAATTGTTTTGGCTATTCATGGTTGTTTATGTTTCCATGTGAATTTCTGTATTGTCATTTCCAGGTCTGAGAAGAATGATGTTGGTAATTGAATGGGTATTGCGTTGAATCTGTAGATTGCCATTGGTAGGATGGACATTTTAACAATGTTGATTCTTCCTATCCATGCACATGGAATATTTTTGCATTTGTTTTTGTGTTCTTGGATTTCTTTGAGCAGTGTATTGTAGTTCTCATTGTAAAGATATTTCACTTCTCTGGTTAGGAAGATGCCGAGGAGGTATTTCATTTCATTTTTTTTTTTTTTTTTTTTGGTGGTTATTGTGAATGGGATAGTGCTTTTTATTTGGGTTGCTGCCTATTTGTTGTTGGTGTATGGAAATGTAATTCTCTTTTGCACATTTATTTTATACCCTGAGGCTTTGCCAAAGTCCTTTATCAGTGTAAGCAGGTCTTTGAACTGATTCTCTTGAATTTTCAAGGTATAGGATCATATCACCAGCAAAGGGATAACTTGACTGCCTCTTTTCCTATTTGGATATCCCTGATTTCCTTCTCTTGTCTAATTGCCCTAGTTAGGACTTCCAACACAATGTTGAATAAGAGGGGTGGGAGGGGGCAGACTTGTGTTGTCCCAGTTTTCATGGGAAATTTTTCCAATTTCTGTCCCTTTAATATGTTAGCTGTGGGTTTATCGTAGATGGCACTTACTATTTTGAGGTATGTTCCTTCTATACCTAGGTGTTTGAGGGTTTTTATCAAGAGGGGTTGCTGGGTTTTATCAAAAACTGTTTTCTGCATCTAATGACATAATAATGTGGTTCTTGTTTTAACATCTGTTGATGTATTTAATTACATTTATGGTCTTGCAAATGGTGAACCAGCCCTGCATCCTGGGGATGAAGCCTACTTGGTCATGGTGGATGATTTTTGTGATGTGATTTTGAATCTGATTTGCTAGACTCTTGTTGGGGATTTTTGCATCTATGTTCATAAGGGATGTTGTCTTGTGATTCGTAGATCTCATTTTTGTTGGATATTTACCCGGTTTTGGTATCAGTGTGATGTTAGCTTCATAAAATGATTTGGCGAGAATTCCATCTTTCTCAATTGCCTGGAATACTTTCAATAGGATTGGTATCATCTCCTCCTGGTACATTTTGTAGAATTCTGCTGGAAAGTCACCTGGTCCAAGGCTTTTTTGTAGGTAGTTTTCATATGACAGTCAATTTTCTGGGTTGTTTTTGGTATATTTAGTGTCTCATTGTTTTCTTGTTTCAACCTGGGGAGGTTGTGTGATGTTCGAGAGTCCTCCATTTCATTTAGGTTGTCAAGTTTGTTTTCATATAGGTATACATAGTAATCTCTGATAATTTTTTGTATTTCTTTTGGGTCAGTTGTGATTTGATCTTTTGTACTTCTTATTTTGTTTATTTGGGCTTCTCTTTTTCTTGGACACTTTGGCTAGGGGTTTATCAATCGTATTAATTTTTTCAAAGAACCAGCTTTTTGTTTTGTTTATGTTTTCTATGATATTTTTGTCTTCTATGTCCCATATTTGGGCTCTTATTTTGGTGATATAGATTCTTCTACTAAAGTTGAGGTTTTAGTGATCTTCTCTTTCCAGCTCCCTTAGGTGATTTGTTAGGCTCTCAAATTGCGATCTTTCCATTTTCTTGATGTGTGCTCATAGAGATATAAATTCCCCTTAGAACTGATTTCATGGCACCCCAGAGGTTTTGATAAGATATTTCTTCATTTTAATTTGTTTCCAGGAATCTTTTAATTTCTGCTTTGACTTCATTGTTGACCCAGTAGTTGTTCAGCATCATCCAGTTTATTGTTCATGTCTTTGTGGGCTTTGGGGGAGTTTTGTTGGTGTTGATATTTATTTTTATTCCACTGAGATCTGAGAAGGTGCATAGCAATATTTCAACCTTAAGGGATTTGTTTATGCTTGATTTATGGCCAAGAATGTGGTCAATTTTGGAGTATATTCCATGTGGTGATGAGTATAATGTATATTCTGTGGTCGTTGGGTGGAATCATCTGTAGGTATCTATTAAATCCATTTGGACAAGTGTCAAGTTTAGATTCTGGATCTCCTTGTTGTTGTTGTTGGTTGTTGTTTTTTTTTTTTTTTTTTGCCTTGATGTATCTAGAACTGTTAGTGGGGTGTTCCAGTCCCCTGCTGTAATAGTGTTAGTGTTAATATCTTTTTTTAGTTTATTTAGTAGTTGTTTTATAAAGGCTGTTGCTCCTGTTTTGGGTGCATATATGTTTAGGTTGGATATTTCTTGTTGTCAGATTGAACCTTTTATCATTATGTAGTGTCCTTTTGTATCTTTTAAAGTTTTTGATAGCTTAAAGTTTGTTTTGTCTGATATTAAGACCATGACTCTTGCCTTCTTTTGCGATCCATTTGCCTGGAAACTTGTTTTCCATCCTTTAACCTTGAATTGGTGTGTGTCCCTTGTAGTGGGATGAGTTTCCTGGATGCAGCAAATAATTGGGTCATGGTTTCTTATCCAGTTATGCATTCTGTGTATTTTCAGTGGTGCATTTAGTCCATTCACATTCAGGCTGATTATTGAAATGTGATTCTTTATCCCTGTCATGAGGTTCTTATAAAGTTTTTTCTTTGTTTGCTTGTCTTCTTTTGGCTTTGGGGTTAATGTATGTGTCTGTTTTCAAGTTTCTTGTTCCTCTGTATTCTCTGTTGATTCTGTGCTCTGCTGTTCTATTTGGAAGTGTGTGGTCATTTTTTTTTTCTTTCTTCTTTGTTTAATACCTTTTTTCGTGTCTTCTGTGGAGTTGGTCTGAAAGCTGCATAATCTCTTAGGGATTGGATGTCTGGGAAGGATTTTAATTCTCCATCACTGATGAAGCTGAGCTTGGTTGGGTAGGAAATTCTTGGTTGAAATTGTTTATCTTTGAGGACTTTAAATATTGGATTGGGGTCTCTTTTTTCTTGCAGTGTTTCTGCCAATTTATCTGCTGCTATTCTGATTGGTTTTGCCCAGTAGGCAGTCTGACATTTCTCTTGCTGCCTTTTGGATTTTTTCTTTTGCGCCTACTTTGTGTGGGCAAATTACTGTATGTCTAGGGATTGGTCTTCTCATTTGCTGTCTTGTGGGGGTTCTTTGTATCTTTTGCTTTTGGCTGGTCACATCTCTGGTGAGATGGGCAATGTTTTCTTGGATTACCTCTTGGAATATTTGTTCCAAGTTTTTCTCCATTTTCCTTTCTTTTTCTGGGATACCAATCAGGAGAAAGTTTGGTCTCTTGATATAATCACACATCTCTTGTAGGCTTTGTTCCTTCTTTCTGAGTATTAATCTGTTTTTTATAGATCAGGTTAATTCCATGTTCTGGTCTTCACGTTATGTTCTGAGATTATTTCTTCAGCTAGATTAATTCTGCTTCCCAAGCTTGTCATCTTATTTATTTCTTGGATGAAATTTTTTATTGCCCAAATCTCTGTTACAAGTTCTTTCAGTGTTGCATCTTGTCTTTTTTGAGTCTTAATCACTCTTTCCATCCATTCACTAATCTCCATCTTATTCTCGGGCCAGTCTTTGGTGACTTTCATTGTTTGGATTTCAAGTTCTAATTTTTCAGGCATTTTCTCATTGTTGCACTTGA
This sequence comes from Cephalopachus bancanus, assembly GCA_027257055.1. Taxonomy (NCBI): domain Eukaryota; kingdom Metazoa; phylum Chordata; class Mammalia; order Primates; family Tarsiidae; genus Cephalopachus; species Cephalopachus bancanus. The sequence continues at coordinate 669,689 of JAPVLO010000937.1, forward strand.
AATTGTCTGTGGTCTTCCTTTGGTTTTTCCTCGTTTGTGGCAAATCTCTTGTTTTTCTCTTTAGTGTCAATAGGAGAGGCTTTTCCTTTTGTTGTTTGCTCAGCCCTCTATTCTTCCCTGATCCAGGCTCTGGATTGTTTTATTGTGAAATAGGACTGTAAGTAGGAAGGTTTGCTATCTCTTGTAGTTTTTAAAAGTCAAATAAGGCAAGGGATGGGGTACTAGGATTCAGAAACTACCTGAAAATTGCAATGTTCACTGATTGTGGTATGTGTTCCTTGAGACCCACTCCCCACCACCATTCTATATGATGATGTATAGCAGAAAGCAGTGAGAAAAACAATTGAACACACACACACACATACACACACACACACACACACACACACACACACACACACACAGACATACTCACACACCCTAAAACAAACTGGAATAACAGCAAAGTGAAACAAAACAAACAACAACAACAAAAAACCAAGAAGTCTGAAAACATACACACATGCATAGCACAAAATGAGTGGAGAAGAAGAAAAGAAAGACCGGGAAAAAAAAAAAAAAAAGGAATTCAGATTGAAGCCTCACACATATATTGACACACACCTTAAAGTATAAAAAATAAAAGTAAAAATGAACAGAAGAATAAAAGAGCAAAAACAAACCAACAACAACAACAAAATTGAAAGATGAACATTCATTCACATACACACATAAAAGGAAACAACAAACAAAAGAAGAAAGAAACAAACAGAAAAGAAAAAAGATCGGAGGGGATGCAGATCAAACTCTCACATACACATTCATGCACAAAGGAAAAATGTTAAAAAATAGATTAATTAACAAGCAAAAAGGCAAAAAAAATTTAAAAATTTAAAAAATTAAAAAAAAACCTTCCCTCTTGTGGCAGGCTCTTTAATTGTTTCTCTAATCTGGTCTCTCCTCCATAACTTCCACCTCTTTCACTCTCTCCCTTTTGTTTGGAGCACGGATGGAGGAGGGGCAGTGGAGGTGTGTGATGCTGCAATCTTTCCCTCCCACTCTCACATGGTCAGGGAGATCTGTTCTGGTGGGGAGGTGCAGGATTGTCTCTTCCCCAGGTATGTACTCACGGGGGGTGCTCAGCCAGGCCTATCCTGGAATGGAGTTCTCCTATTGTGACTGATGTCCAGGCTCATCCTGGCTTTGTCCCTCTCAGTCGTGGCCCAGCTGTGTGGGTCTGAAGTTCAGAGGATTGTTGAGGAGGAGGGGTTTGGGTCAGACCTGGACTTATCACTGATCTCTTTAGAGTTCTTCTTCATCCTTTTCTGGCCACACCCTTTGTCCTGTGACTGGATCAAGGTAGGGGGTGGGACACCTGGGACTCAGCATTCATCAGGCCCTCTGAAGTCTGTGCTTTCAGACTATTCCCTCTGGGTCATAATCAATCCCTGAGTAGATGATCCATTAGGCACAGAGATCAGGTCTGTTGCTCCATGATAACCAAATTAGAGAACTTCCTGCCCCACTTTCAAGATGGTGGCAAGGTGCCTCTCTTGTCCTCTTTGGTGAGACTTTGCCTCTGGGCTCCCTCCACAACTCCTGCTGCCAGTGACTGGACAGGTGCTGAAGTGGTGAGGCAAAGCCTGGAGATGGCAGTCTCTCCTGCTGCAGTAGTAAGGCAGAGCCTGGGGTGGTAGTCTCTCCCCACCACTTCTTCATAGAAAAACTTTTGTCCATTAAAAAAATGATGCTCAGCTTCTGCAACCTGGGAAGAGCCAGGGACCAAGCAGAGAAGCTGCATTACCAGTTGTTGCACCAGGGCCCTGATCACTTGCTCATGAGTCCCCACTTAGCCAGTCTCTCCCAGCATTTTCTTCCAAGGAAGGGTTTTGTCAATTTAAAAAAAACGGCACTCAGCTTCTGTGTCTTAGGAATCACTAGAGTCTAAGCCCAGCACCAGTCGCTACACCAGAAGAGCCCTGGCCACTAGCTCCCTAGCCTTCACTCAGTCAGTCACTCACATGCCCGCTCACTCACCAGCACATACACAAAATTTTCCATACACTCACTCATTTACACTGGGACTTGCACTGTCTGACTGCCTCAGCTGCCATCTTCCTGACTCTCCCTTTTTTTTTTGAGTTTTACTCTGTCATCCAGGTTGGAGTGCAGTGGCACACTCATAGCCACTCCAGCCTCAACTTTCTGGGCTCCAGCGATCCTTCCACCTTAGCTTTCCAAGTAGCTAGATCTAGAGGCATGTGTTACCACGCTGGGCTAATTTTTTATTTACGTAGAGACAAGGTGTTGCCAAGTTGCCTGGGCTGGTCTTCAACCCATGGGTTCAGGCAATTAACTCACCTCAGCCTTCCAAAGGGCTGGAATTGCAGGCTAAGCCACCAAACCCAGCCTAATAAAAAATCTTAACCATGTACCACAAAGAACTAGAAAATCAAAAGTAATCTAAATCCAAAATTGATAGGTAAAAAGAAATAAAGTTCAGAGCATGAGTGAATGAAGTAGAGATTTAAAACATTTCAAAAAAAGTAATGAAAGGAAGAGCTGGTTCCTTGAAAAGATAAACATAAGTGACAAATGCTTAACTAGACTATGAAAAAAAGAGAAAAGAAAGCACCCAAATAAATGCAGAGATGAAAAAGGAAAAATTACAACTCATATCACATAAATACAAAGGCTTATCAGAGACTATTATGAACAACAGTATACCAAAAAGTTTGAGAGTATAGAAGAAATGAATAACTCCCTGGACATATAAAAGGTACCAAGATTAAATTATTAAGAAATAGGAAATCATTTTTAAAAAGACCAATAGTGAATGAGGAAAATTGAATCAATAATAAACATTATTTCATCAAAAAAAGTCCAGGACCTGATGGCTTTACTGCTGAATTCTATCAAATATTTGAAGAAAAGTTAATATTAATTTTCCTCAAGTGATTCCAGGAAATGAAGGGCAAAGAATGCTTCTAATTTCATGTTAGAAAGTCAGAGTTACTCTAATTCCAAAAACAGACACACACACACACACACACACACACACACACACACACACACACACACACACATTCTCTCTCTCTCTCTCTCTCTCTCTCTCTCTAGGCCAGCATCCCTGATGAACATAGTTGCAAAAATTCTCAACATGATACCAACAAGTAGAATCCAACAACACATTACAAAGTCCATTCACTATGATCAAGTGTGATTCATTCCAGGGATGCAAAGATGGTTCCACATGCAAATCAATAAATATGATGTATCACATTCAAAAATTGAAACATAAAACTATATGCATTTCAATAGATGCAGAAGCACCTTAAGACAAAATTCAACATTCCTTTGTGATAAAAAAAATTGAATAAAAATATAGAAGGTCTGCATGTTAATATAATAAAGGATGTATATGACAAACCCACAGCTAACAGTTTACTGAATGACGAAAAGCTGAATGCTTTTCCATTAAGATCAGTATCAAGACAAGGATGTACACTATTACCACTCATATTCGACATAGTACTGGAAATCCTAGACTGAGCAATTACATAAGAGAAAGAAATAAAAAGCATCCAAATTATAAAGGAGAAAGTAAAATTGTCCCTGCTTTCAGATTACATGAACTTACATAAATAAAACCCTAATGACTCTACCAAAAATCTGTTAAATATAGTAAACAAATTTAGTCACATTGTGGGATATAAAATCAACACACCATATGATCCATCCAACAATTCCATTGTTGGGTATATAACCAAAGGAAATGAAATTAGTATGTTGAAGAAATTCCTTCACTTACTGTAGCACTATTTGCAGTAGCCAAGATATAGAATCAAACCAATTGTTTAAAAACAGATGAATAAATAAGGAAAATGTAGTATATACACACAATGCAATACTCTTCAGCTATACAAAGAATGTAATCCTGCTATTTGCAGCAACTTGGATGGACCTGAGGACATTCTGTTAAGTGAAGTAAGCCAGAGACAGAAATACCCTATGATCTCACAAATATGTAGAATCTAAGAAAAAATAAGAGTTGATTTCATAGAAGTGTAGAATAGAGCAATGTTTACCAGAGACTGAGATGAGATGGGGAGGAGAAGATGGGGAGAGGTTAGTCAACAGGTATGAATTTACAATTAGATAAAAGAAATAAATTCTGGTGTTTTATTCCATAGAAGGGTGGCAGTTGTGAATAGTAAGATATTGTATATTACAAAATAGTTAGAAGAGAGGTTTTTTTTTTGTTGTTGTTTTTGTTTTTGAGTTGGAGTCCCACTCTGTCGCCCAGACTGGAGTGTAGTGGCCACTCCCGGCCACTGCAGCCTCGACCTGCTGGACTCCAGCAATCCTTCCGCCTCAGCCTTTCGAGTAGCTGGAATTACAAGCACGCACTACCACGCCCAGCTTATTTTTTGATTTATTGTAGAGATGAGATCTCACTGCCCAGGCGGGTCTCGAACCCACGGGCTCAGGCAATCCACTCACCTCAGCCTCCCAAAGCGCAGGATTACAGGCCGAGTCACCGAGCCCAGCTAGAAGAGAGTTTTTTAATGTTCTCAGCACAAACAATTTATAAATGCATGATGTAACAAATACACTAAATAGCATTATTTGATCATTATAACACATATATATATTGAGACATCAAGTCATACCCCATAAATGTGTACAATTTCAATATGGCAATTATAAAAGAAAAATTATATTTATTCTGGTGACAAAAATATATTCAATGCTCAGCAATTTCTTTTAACTTAGTTTTTATTGTTAAATTAAAGTAAAATGACAATATAGAAAGTTATCATATTTGGGTAAAATTATTTCTCTCCATTTTTCTATCCATATCACTATATAGATGACTAGAATGATCTTTGTTACTTTTTTTGTGGTTTTCTACATCTTATTATTCTTTTCATATGTATTGTCTTTATAATATAGTAAATTCATTATTGTTTCAAAACATTGCATTAATGTAAATACATGTTTTCTTGCTGTGGTAGACAGAATAATCCCCTACCATTAAAATATCTATATTCTAATAATTGGAACATATGAATATGTTAGGTTACAGGGCAATGGAGGGAATTAAGGTTGCTAATCAGTTGAACTTGAGATAAATTATCCTATACCATATGGATGGCCCCAGTATCATCACATGGACAAGTATAAGAAAAAAAGAGAGGCAGAAGAAAGAGCCAGAGAGATGATAGCATGGGAAGGAGTTGATTTGACTCTACTGGCTTTGAAGTTGGAGAAATGGGACCATGAGCTGAGGAATATGGGTGACTACTAGAAGCTAGAAAATTCAAGGGAATGGATTTTTTCTCTGGGACCTCCAGCAGGAATACAACCTAGCTGCCACCTTGATTTTAGCCCTTTGAGACTCATGTTAGAGTTCTGACCTACAGAAATATAATAATACATTTTTTATTATTTTTAGCTACCACGTTTGTGGCAACTTATTACAGTAGCAGTAGGAAATAATACACTTGCTTCCACTTCCTTCTAACCAATTTATTCTCTACCAAGTAGCCATAGTATACTTTATAGGCCTGCATTATTCAGTGTGGCAGCCATTAGCCACATGTGCCAAATGAGCACGTGAAATGTGATTGGTATGAAATAAGATATGTGATATATATAAACACTGGATTTTGAAGACTTAGTTAAAAAATATAAAACAGCTCACTAATAATTTCTGATATTGACCATGCTGAAATGATAATATTTTGGATATATGGGGATAAATAAAATATAATATTAAATTTTATTCTACCTTTTTATTTTACTCTTTAAAAATGTGGCTATTGGAAAAATTTTAACTACTTATATGGTTCATACTGTATTTCTATTACATAGTGCTGATAAAGAAGGTAAATAGGGTACTATAATGCTCTTATTAAAATCCTTCAATAGTTTTCCACTGTACATGGAATATACTTCAAACTTCTTAACTTGAACTTATACAGTGGTCTTGCATCATCTGGCTTCTGGTATGTGTCTAGCTTCATTTTTTGCTTCTGCCATTTTGTTCTAATAAGTCAAGCTTATTTCTACTCAAAGCCTTTACATATGTTGTTCCCTAGGCATAGAAATCTCTTCCATCCCACTCTTCATCTGAAAATATCTCATCCTTCTCTTGCATCTCAGGTGTCACCTAGGTATACCTTCTCTGTCATCCCAAAATAAAGTAGGTTCATTATGCTTCCTAATTCATAGCACTTTTTTTTTCTTAATGGCACTTTTCCCAACTTGCAATGATAAGTTTGTTTATTTTAAAATTCTATTTGAAAATGATAATCTCAGTGTGTTTTTTATTTACTACTGCATATTCAAGACCAGGTAAAGCATAGATGCTCTGTAAATATTAAATGAATATAGAATAATCAAATTAGATAATGTTTATGTAAGCACATTGTAAACCATAGTGTACTATACTGATGTAATAGCCTTACAGTAGTAATAGTAATAGGAAGAAAAGGAGGAAAATGGGGAGGAGAAAGAAGAAGCAAAGAAATTGAAGTAGTTTAAAGTCTTTACTTTGCATCAATTTTTAAATATACTTTTCCCAGTATCTTGGGTTATATAATTTTGGGGAATAAATAACACAATAAGCAGCTATGTTCCACTATCTTAAAAGAAAACAGACATATTCCAATTTCAAAGACATATTCCAATTTCTCCTTAAAGGATGTTTTCTAAATTGTTTGCTGATAACTCAGACTCCCACTTGCCTTCTCTAAGGCATAATCTGTATTTCCATAGTAGAGAACACAATGAGAATGGGTGAAGAGGGTTGTGGGGCTGGAGGAAAAAAAGCAAAAACAGCACTGGGATATTTTAGTGATGGTAGTCATATAATAGGAAATCAGACCACAAATTGATCGATGAAAAAAAATTATCTATTGGTACATTTGGTTTTCTATTTATCTAGTCCCTTCCACTTTTCTTATCCCATCATCCATTGGTCATTTCAATAACTGGCAACACTACTTAAAATAGCTTTTTTATAGAATTCAGTTGGAAAAGTTGGTCTGGTAGCCATGGGTAAATACACATAGGATGTGGGAAACCTTTTACAAGCCATTGAAATGGGCAGTATGACATGACTATTTTCTGGCCTAAAATAAGAAACTGAATATTGGGAAAGATAAAGCTTTTGGGAGATTCAGGAGGCTCCAAATACATCTGAAGCCATTCTGCACTTACCGTACTAGGACCTTGTGCAATTCATCAGATTTAAGAGAGTAAGTATAATAACAAATATTTACACAGTCTGTCATTTCACTATTTTTGTTCTAGGTGAAGCTGTCCAGAGATGTATGTTCACTTGAGACTGATAACTTTTGCAACATTAACATGAAATAATGTCTCTTAGTGTAATGTTCAGCAGTATTGCTATAAACAAGTATAATCGCACTGTGCTTTCTTTATTTTTTTCTATTAAGAAATTTATTTTTTCACTAACGAAGTCAGAGCTTAAGCTTAGTCTTAAATGACCTTAAAGCACGTTTCTTACGTTGGTGACTTTTCAACAATAGTTTCTGACTTAAAGTTAACCTTATCATTAGCATTTTAATAACCAAAAAACCTACCTTGTACTTAATAGCACATTACAATCTGCATTTAAATAAGAATGTTGTAAAAGAGCAACATAAAAAATTACTTATGTTAGAAAAGTTGTTTTTCTAGGTTTTGTTTCTGTATTTTCCTTATGGCATAACTTCTCTATATCTTAGACAAAGATTAAAGCTTCTCTTTTTGAAGTTACTGAATTAATTCTCAAGGAACAGTTATCAGAACCAATTTTCTACCTTTAATAAGAATATCCTAATGTAATATTTTTAAATTGCCCAGAAAAAATTCTTTCAAAATCAAGATTGATCTGCTCATTTCAGATTCTCAAAATCAAAGGCAAACTAAAGATTTTTAGCTTCTATTTGTTAGCTATAGATATACATATGGTTAGAGGTATAGATATAGACATAGACATAGGTATAATCAAACTTGAAACAGCTTTGAAAAGTGAGAATGTGCCATTATTATGAGATTCCATTTAATAAACCACAATCAGAGAAGTTCTATTTTAAGTTTTCTGATACTTGATGGTTTGCCATAGACACATGTCTATCCTTTGCTGCTACTTACCCCTCTAGCCATACACACACACCTATTTATCAATGTCACAACACCTCTGCCTCTGCACCTTCTCTAATCATAGTGTCTCAAATAAGACTGCCTGAGTTCAAATGTTCTTTTTGCCATATACTAGCAGAAAGCAAGTCACCCAACCTCTTTGTGCTTTAGTATCTGTATCGATAAAGCAGGGATAATGATGGTAGTATTACTTCATAGAATTGTCATGAAGATGAAAACTACTACATGTAATGAATTTTGTCATATTAGCAATAAATGTAAGTAATTATTTTTACTCCTTTAAATTATGACACTACTACTGCTACTATTTTTCTATTAGCAGTCCTCTAAATACCCTATATTTATTAAACCAGTTCCCTAAAGCATCTTCCTTCTCATTGCCTTCTTGTATTGAAGACAAAAGGTAAGGGTTCTTCTCTCATCTCACATTTGCCTCAGTTTTATTTGCTTCTCATTGTCATAAGAAACAGGCTAGCAGAATTAACAGCAGCATATATCTGGCTAATGTAATTTAAACCCAAAAAGCAACATATTAAAAATAAAGCTAGCTGAGTGTGGTAGCTCACACCTATAATCCCAGCACTTTGGGAGGCGGAGGCAAAAGGATTGCCTGAGCCTAAGGGTTTGAGGCAAACCCAGGCAACTTGTCGAGACCTCGTCTCTACAATAAATTTTTAAAAATAGCTGGTCATGGTGGTGTGCACCTGTAGTACCAACTGCTTGGAACTCTGAGGTGGAAGGATTGCCTGAGCCCAGCAGGTCGAGGTTGTGGTGGCTGGCCATGAGCGTGCCACTGCACTCCAGCCTGGGCGACAAAGTGAGACTCTGACTCAAAAATATTAGGAAGGAAGGAAGGAAGGAAGGAAGGAAGGAAGGAAGGAAGGAAGGAAGGAAGGAAGGAAGGAAGGAAATAAAGTAGAACATCAAAACCGATTCTCTCTTTCCCTCGAAGGAAAGAAGGAAGGAAGGAAGGAAGGAAGGAAGGAAGGAAGGAAGGAAGGAAGGAAGGAAGGAAAGAAGGAAGGAAGGAAGAGGGAAGGAAGGAAGGAAGGAAGGAAGGAAGGAAGGAAGGAAGGAAGGAAGGAAAGAAGGAAGGAAGGAAGGAAGGAAATAAAGTAGAACATCAAAGCCGATTCTCTCTTTCCCTCAGTTCCCAACACCTAGGCCACGGTGTTATTTCATACTTTGTCCTCAGTTCTATGTCTTGTAGATCTAGCTCAGTTTTTCAAATTGCAGCTCAGTATCTCTTTTTCTGTAGTTCTTCTGTAGTTCGTTTCATTTGCAGTTAACAAGTATTAAATGAACAACTGGCTCTGTGCTACAAAGTTGGGAGGTGAGGGAGAGTGTGTAAGAAACATAAAATCATGAGACACTGCCTCTTTGTTTACCAATGAGGAAATTAGATTTGTGTAAGATTTATATGAAATTACTAGAAAATCTTGCAAGAAAGAGTATTCATTTGGTCTGCATTCATCATGTGTACTGTAATTATTTTTTTTACATTTTAAAATCACCACAATATGAGTTCCTTCAGGGTAAGATCAATGTCTCAGTAATACTATTTATCTACTCTAGTTTCTGTCTTGTAGTAGACATTCAGAAAATATTAGTTGAATGAGCAAATGGAGAGATGAAAGGATGAGACCTGGATTTTAACCTCAAGAAACATAGTCTGGTAGAAAGGACCACCTGTGAACATAAATAGCAGTAATCCTCATTCCAGTCTACATTCTAGTCTCTTCTCTTCCCCACTCCCCAGTGTACCCAAGACACAGAAAATATGACATGTATCCTTACACCTCTCACAGTTTCTTCTGCAGAAAATACCCTTTTCTTTGTTTTCTGCATATGAAGTCTTATTCATTTATCAAGCTGTAACTCTCATAGTACCTTCTCAGTGAAATCTTCTCTAAGTCTCCTCCCCAAGCAGAATGAATCTCTACCTCCTCTACCCACTTGCAGCACTTTTCATAAGGGTCTCTTAGCACTTAGTACATTAAACCATAATTGTATTATATTTTCAGCTCTAATGTGAACTCTAAAAAGATTGGATCTTTATCTAATTGATCTTTGTAATTTTAGGGCATACAATAGTGTCTTGCATATAGTTAGTGCTCAGCACATTGTTGAATATAAAATGAATCAATGACAATGAATAATGTGACAATTAGCCGGGCTCGGTGGCTCAGCCTGTAATCCCGCGCCTTTGGGAGGCTGAGGTGAGTGGATTGCCTGAGCCTGCGGGTTCGAGACCCGCCTGGGCAGCGAGACCTCATCTCTACAATAAATAAAAAAATCAGCCAGACGTGGTAGCGCGTGCCTGTAATTCCGGCTACTTTGAAGGCTGAGGCGGAAGGATCACCGGAGCCCAGCAGTTTGAGGCTGCAGTGGCCGAGAGCAGCCACTGCACTCCAGTCTGGGTAACAGAGTGAGACTACAACTCAATAATAATAATAATAATAATGTGACAACTATTGTATAATAGGTAAAAATAAAGATATGAGTGATTGTTAAATTGTGTAATATGGTCCCAAATGCAAAATTGAAATTTCCCTTTTTTGATTAAAGTTTCCCCTACCTCAGTCTCATTCCTTTCTTACTTTTGTCAGTTTTTATACCTTTTTTCTGTTTTTGACTTTGTTTGCCATCATTGTTGCCTGTTAAGATAGATTCCATAAGCAGAGATGTGTGTATAAAAACAAATAAAACAAAATTAACCATAAGTGAGATTATATTGCTTGAAACATAATTTTAACATGTATAACATCATTGAATGTTCTAGTTAATTGCATATTTTGATTAATACTTTTTTAGGGAATAATCATTGACTAACTTTCATAGCATTAGAATGCAGTAATATATACTCACAATTGCAATTATACTAAACATAGTTGAATGAAGAAAATTAGTTTGAATTTACAGTAATCCAAAGATGCACATGGAAATTTGTTCTTTAACAAAAACCTGGCAACTTGCTTACTTGTCATTTATCTTACTGTTATAAAATTCAAGAGCAGAAAATATCCTAATTACTTTTGCTTTTCAGTTGTTGGCAATCTGATAAAAGGAGACATTTTGAATGTGGCTCAACCATAACTGAGAAAAGTCTTCAACACATCATATGCTGCATCATCCTTAATAGCACCATTGGTTTGCTTTGCCAAGATTAGCAAATTCCTTAATCTCTACAGTCATTGGCTTGGGAGTAAAAATGCTGAGTCTCCATAAGTATATCACCTAGTTAATGCCATAAAAAATAGATTGGTTTTATATCTGAGTGCTTAAAAATATAAAATAACAGGTGGATATTTATAACAAATTACAAGTGGATATCTACAATGTGTGATTGCCCAGGGATATTGTTTGGGTAAAACTCATCCTGAAACAAGTGGGTCAGCAGTCATATCTTGAAAGTTTATTTGTTATGAAGAAAATTGTCATCATACTGATACATTTTTTTTCCTGTGGAATTTGATCTGTATCTATTCACTATTACTTTAGAAGTATAGCAATAATAATCTCTTGAAACCACAAGGTTTATATTTGAATTTTCCTGATTTTCTAAACATTAGATGGACTTGTGATAGAACTAACACTCGGTACAAGAATTTTACAGTCATCACATACCTAGTTACTTTGAGTATTTGTCTTTATTCTGTATCTACCAAGGATTCCATGTCTTACTATTTTCATAAGCCTCTTTCAAAGCCAAAATTCTACTGCATTGGGAATGGGGATATTGTTGTTGTTTTCCAGAAATAAACTTGCATGCTATTATATTTTGGGCAGATGATCACAAATACATCCATATGAGATGGCAACAGATGTAAAGAAAAAAGTGCTATATTTATTTCAAACCAAGGGAGCAATGCAAGTATTACAGCAAATTTTTGCCAACAATTATATATATTCTTTTGCTGACAGCTTGGTCTACAAAGCTGCTGGAGTGCAGAATCAGCAAGTCTAACCCAGGGGCAACTCCAAGCTGATGGATAATCTTTGATTCAGTAAATGAAATGAAGTAGGAGTTTTAAAACCAGTTACATCTTTTTTTTTTTTGAGTTGTAATCTCACTCCATTGCCCAGGCTGGTACACAGTAGCACGCTCACAGCCACCCCAGAGTTGACCTGCTGGGCTCCGTTATCCTTCTGCCTCAGCCTTCCAAGTAGCCAGAACTATAGGCCCACACTACCATACTCAGGTAATATTTTGATTTATTGTAGAGATTAGGTCTCACCATGTTGTCCAGGCTGCTCTTGATCCCATGGGTTCAAGCAATCCTCTCGCCTCGGCCCCCAAAAGTACAATTACATCTTTTATCAGACATTTCTTCATCTTGTCAGTCTTTTTTTGTGGACTATGAATTAAAATTAATACAAAATGTTATCTATAGGATTTTTTTAGCTTGTTATAAAGTAAGACCATTTGTAAAAGAAAGGAATAGTTACAAATGCATGTTTGTTGCTGATAAATGGTAGTATGTATCCAGTATATTATAGTATCTTTCACATTAAGAAAAATAGGTTGGAGATAAGAAAATTAAACCCATTTTTAAATTTTGTGTACAACAAATGAAAGTAAAAATTAATCTGGGATAAATTTTTGAAGTTATTTGGTTCACTGATTTCTAAACCTGTTATCACATAATAAACCACCTAAAAGCACTATCTGAAAATATAGTCTTAGGTTCCACCTTGAGATTTTGATTTGGGAGAACTGAAAGTACCTACTGAGTATTTTCAATATAGCTGGTCCATGCACTAATTCAGAATGCTGATCTAATTCAACTCCTTACTCAGTGTTGAACCTCCTTTACAAAATCCCTAAAATGTGGTCATTCAATGACTCAAGGCAGCCCATTCCATTGTTGGGCAATTCCAACTGAAGGAAGGATTTTTGTGTATTAACCTCAAATCCTAGAAACTTCTCCCTTGTAGTGTGTGTCCAGCAACCTCACAATAATATCCCCGTAATCAGACATGCAGTTGGTCCAACAGGGACTCCTTATTTTGCTTATCCAATTCTGTTTCAGGACCTAAGGAGTGTGCATATCAATAAACAAAACTGTAATGCATATTGCATTTATAATGATGAAACAAAATATCCATAGGTTTATGTCCCTTAATTAACTGTTCTCTTACAATAGCTTAAATCTTGACTGAGTGTTTAATATTAAGATTTCCCACTTAATAATAGTAACCATTCAGTATTGAAGAGTTTGAAGTTTGTCTGAAAATCCCCAGTAGGTATCGAGGTTACGATTGGATTTAACGTCAGCCTCAGGCTGCTCTTGGACCAAAAGAGCCTCATCTTCTGAACTTCCTCATAAAAGGCAGGCATAAGAAACCTGTGCTAAGGTAATCATTACACTGAGGACAAAAATAGTAGACAATTGGGGCAGTAAATAGAATGATACAGAGGATTTACATTGAAACGTGATGGGGGTACTATGAAGAAGCTATAAGAAATTTAGTGTGTATTGGCCAATCTCTTTTTTCCATACCTTGTCTTTCTTCTGGGTGGTAAGCTTACCTTTTACTTGGCTCTGTTCACAGTTGTGCCATGCCTCATGATCTTATGGGACACCACCAGGGAAGTCTTATTTTGGTAGCCCGCTGAGCTTGGAGGGACAGGCTGTTTACTCTGGGTCTCCATCCAAGTAAGCCACCAGAGCAGAGTCATACTTGGAAGAAATCCAGGGCAGCTAAGAGATAAACCAGCATCTTCAGTTCTAGGGAGGAGACAACATGGAAGAGAGACATTTAAATTTCACCTTACTGAAGACAGCCTGTTATAACCCAGACCGCTAACTGAGAACAGCATTCTGACTAAACCATGGAAGGGTGTGGGCAGAGTAAGTGAGCTGATCTGAGTTTGACTGAACTCAACAACTCTCTTTGCACTAAACGCAACCAGGGAGGCACATATCACCTTCTAAGTAAGCATCTGGCACACTTAAGGCAAAGATATGCAAGGGAAGAAAGATAAAAATACAGGGAAGGAAAAGAAAACGATGAGAGTAGGAAAGGGTTAAGAAAAGGGGAAATGAGGATATGGGAAAAGGGAAGAGATTTAATTTGGAGAATGAGAGCATCCCTGCTCCGCTTTCCTACCTGGGATTTATCAGTACTACAGCTGATTTCTCTCGCTCTCTCACCCTTTTCTTTTTTCCTTTTCTTTCCTAAAGGCAGTTTCTATGGATAGGATTCAGGAAGTTTGAAGTTAAACGACATTAGCTAGTTTTGTTTTGTTTTGTTTTTGACTCAATGTAACTGTTCTGTCCTGCTATCCCCTTTTTTCCGTAGCTGGTTTGTGTAAGCAAGCCCATTATCTAAAGAAAGGAGAGCAGACTGAGTGTGCTGACCTTGTCTCTTCCAGTCCCTAATTATTCTCTTGAGGTCTTTGTAGGACTGGCATGAAGTTTTGAATTTACTTTTTTAAGTTGGGGAACTAAAAAACTAAAGAAGTGAAATTGTGCCATCTCTGATGACACCAATAATTTTCCAGATGTAATTTAGCTTATTTCAATAAAAAATTCTACAATAAAACCTAGCAGCAACAAAAAGAATACCAAAAAAGCCAGACAAAGTCTAAAGACCCATGCCAGGAGATGAAATTGATTAAAGGGACCTTCTCTTCCTTTTGTCCTCTATGGCAACACTTGTCTATTTCTGCCATTACATATATCCAAATCTGTAATTACCTTGTTTATTTTTTCTGTTTTCTTATGTATTACCGGTCTCTTTTCTTATGTATTACCGGTCTCCAGGTAATACATAAGAAAACAGAATGTTTTCAGCAGAATGTCAGATCCATTAGAATAGGAATTATAGACTGTTTTCTTCCCTAATTCTACAACCTAGAAAAGTAACCAAATCTAGCAGGCACTCAGACATTTATTGAATGAAGGAATAAACAGTGAAGCTCACTGAACAAATATAATAAGCCCTTAGGAGAGATCCAGACCATTATCCAGTAAACTCCTGTGTCGTCTGACCCCTGCCTACCATACCAATCTCCTAATTTACTGCCCCCCGGCATTTGAACTCCTCTCATACAACATCTTCTATCTACCTCAGAGTGTCACACATGCCATTTTATTTACCTGGGATCTTGGGATGCTCTTTCTGACTTGGCAACCTCTCATTCTTCAGATCTCATTCTAAAAAGCACCTAAGTGAGACCTCCTTGGCCATTCAATCTAAGTAGCCTCTCCCTCCCAATCCCCACCTCCTTGTTATTCTCTGTCACTGTATCTTGTTCCTTCCTTTGAGGCAATTTTTTTGTAATTTATAAATATGTTTATTTATTTATATATTTTCTATTCCTTCATTATTATATCCATAAGAACTGGGAATGTGTTTTTTTTGTTGTCAACTCTATCCACAATATCTAACACAATGATTGGTACAGAGTTGACAATAAAATATTTGCTGATTAAATGAGTACGTAAATGAATAAATGAGTTGTTTCAATTCCTTATATTACCCCTCAATGTACAGATGTGCCATCCTGTGGTCTGGTGTTTTTATACTTTTGACATGGCCATGTACTCTCAGCCAATACCAGAGAAAACCTTGGGTTAGGAAGACCTGTATAGCCATAATTACACTTCAATGATTTGAAATGAAGTTTATATTAATAGTTTATTTTGAAAGGAAGAAATATAAGGAAGAGAAACTTTTCATTTCTTATACTCAAAGTGATTTGGGGTCAAAGTTGGATTTTCTTTATAAACATACCATACTTGCAGCAACAAAATATACCATGTTCTTGTCATAAGAAGCAGAGTCCTTTGAGAACTTGGTTTACTGGGCCTAGTTAGCCATTTTAGTCAGGTCACCTTGGGTTAGTTGCTATCTGGGCTCCATTCTTTCTCTGGCTGTGCTGGGGGACAGGGCTTGTGCAGGCTCCTGGTTAGGCCTCCTGCCAGCACTAGCTGTCCCTCTCTCCTCAGATTTTTCATTCTCCCACCTGTTCTGGAACTCTCTAATACCCCATGACTTTCAGCAGCTGTTGTCTCTGCCTCTGATTCAGGCATGTGTCTGATGGGGAGGGGGGTGTTATATAACTAGGACCTAAGAGGTATTTTTCCTAAGAGGAGCCACCTTATAGATATTATTTACTTTAGGATACATCACTTCTTTCTCCCTAGTAAGTGTCATATCTCTAAACTTTCTGTAGTCATGTTAGTAAATGCAGCAGATGTGTGTACTACATGTAGACTTTGCCGATTTGCTGCTCTTGGCATCATTCCTTGTGTTTAGTAGACATTCAGTATTATTTAATTGAATTGGATCAAATCTGAAAGCTTATTGATATCATTAGAGAAAATAGAACCTAAAAATACTGTCTTCCTAAGAAGAAAATTTCTTCATCTCTTTGTTATTTTGAGAACTCCATTTGTGTGGCCCACTTATGTAGATGAGATTTAGATTATGATCTAAAGCTAACTGCAAACTGCTTCTTTATCAGTAATAGGAAAGGACAGTCAGCAGTCTGTGATTGAGTTTCTAACTCAGTTTCTATTAAAGGCATCTAAAGATACACTCACACACAAACACACAAAGATATATATACACATACACACACAAAGTCATTGTAACTGGATATTAAAATATTAAAATATTTAATATTAAAATATTCCCAAAACATTTTGTAGTTTGAAATATTTAAAAAATATGACTTCAATATACACAAATTCAAAACACTCTATGGGAAAAATGAAAAGAAAATATGAGCAAAATATTTTAGTTAATGTTACAAAAAAGTAAAATTGAAATAATGACATCCATTTCTTTATTTTCATAAAGTGGTATCATAATAAAGGAAACAACATCTAAAAGAAAAAAACTACAAAATATTTGCTACACTAAATAAATTGAGCTATCAAGTATTTTTAAAGATCTAAAGTTTCTTACATATACACTGTAGTGATCTAAAATATGTGTGAGTTGTAAAAGCTGCCCAGTTCCAGACTCTAGAGATGCAAACAAACATAGTAACTTTCCCTTTCTCTTTTGAAACTAAATTTTACAAACTCCCAGATTTATTCTCATTCCCAGTTTGAGATTTTGTTAACTCAGACTTTATACTTTGTCCAAATGTTATTTGCTTTGACAATCTTAGAAGTCAGAGTTCTTGATAGCATCCAGCACTGTCTGAGACTCCCCCTAGATTGGTAGGGGATATCTGACTCTAACTCTACCATGCATCTCCTCCTTTTATTAACTTCTACGGAGAGAATAAGTTGTACTCAGCTTCTTTTTGAATTCAGCAAATAAAAGAAACGATAGTATTTACAATTTCCAACATATATAATTGAGAGACAATCAAAGCAGAAATAATCTAAAGCAGACTTTCAAGATTTAATTAATACTAAATCTGTAAATCTGTGGTGCATTTGTATAGTTTTCTCATCTGGAGATTTTGTGGCATGTAGTGCCTATAGAACTAGCCATTCATGCTGCTTAGTCCTCATTTTTTTTCTGATTCCCAAGATCACTATGTTTTATTTAAAATGAGCGTAGAAAGGTCAAGTGCCTTGAGGATTCATATCTAGTTGAGATATTTGGAAATTAGGTAGGCTGTACTTTTTTCCTCCCAAATCTGAAAAACCTGTGATTTTCCTTTTCCTAGAGGCAGTCTGCTGAATTAGATGGAGAAACGTTCTACCCCCAAAGACAGAAACTCAAGAACACTCAGAAAAATCTTGATCTGAAAAAAACCATGCCAGACCTCACTGAAAAAACCTTTGAAATATAAAAATAAGATTAGAGTAAGAATCTCAGAGTCTTACACTAAAGATTAATTTTTAATTGCAGAAATCATTCACCACTTGGTGCTTGATATAATGCTCTGCAGATTGTAAATAAAAATGAGGTTTACATAAATTATTATTTTGATGAAAAATGGTGAAAATAAGTTTCAAGTTATTAATGAGTCATAGCTGAATTTCAACATGGCAAAATGCTGAATGTTCAGAGAATTAAAAAATAGAATTTCTGTTATAAGGGTCTAGGAGCATCATTAAAATATTCCGTCAATCTGGCAGATTAAAGATACTGCAGCCATCCTTCATTGTCAGGAGATTTGATTCAGAATCTACACTTACCAAATTTGGTGACACAGAACAGTGGTTTTCAAAATTTAATATGTTTGAGAATCAACTGCTATGCTTGATTTGATGCAGATTCTTAGGCTCTTACCAAAGAGAATCTCATTCAATGGATTTGGTCTTAGTCCAAGAATCTGCATTTTAACAGACAAGACAGATAATTATAAAGCTAGTGGACCATGGAATATATTTGGCTAACAATGGCCTAGTATGCTAGTGGTCAGTAAATATTTTCTGTAAAGGGCTGGGTAGTAAATATTTTCTGCTTTGCAAACCAAATGATCTGTCACAACAACTATTCAACTCAGTCCTTGTAATATGAAAACAACCACAGACAATATGTAAACAAATGGGAGTGACTGTGTTCCGATAAAACTGTTTTATACAAAAAGAAGCTTTAGGCTGGTTTTAACTCAAGGGCTTAGACAGTGAACATAGTTTTCAGACCCCAATCTAAAGAATTAACTCTTCTTATAAACCTAAATCTCCAGTCTCAGATTTTTGTTTTTGGTAGTTGGTGTACAGTTTATGGTAAGAAGGATAATTTATGGGTTAACTGTGATATCAAAGTCCAACCCCACTTACAATTGAAAATACCAAATTCAGAATAAAATGCATGTTTGTAAATACTCATTTATTGTCAACAATGGATGTAATTAATCTTTCAAAGTTGAAAATTTTAGCATTCATGTTGTCACATTTTTTAGTATATTTAATAGACTTTTGTATACATGTTTTCATTAATTGCATGTCTGTATTAATTTTACATTTTCCTATTCTATTCATATCTATGTGTAGGAATTCTTAATTTAGTAGATAAATTATCATTTGGTCTGTTAATATTCTTCCAATAATTTTTCCCAGTTTATATTTTATCATTTGACATTATTTATAGTTACCCTTAGTTTTTATGAAGTCAAATCTATTAACTATTCTCTTTGGAAATGCTCATTACTTGTTTTATTTTCAGAGTCTTTACTCAAGGAACATAATAACTATTTTTCTAGTTTTTTACATAATGCTTGGAAACTCTTATCCATTTGGAATTTGATTTTGTATATGCTGGATTTTAGGACTATTTTATTTTTTCCAGTTGCATAATGAATTGCCCAGTCTCATCCATTAGATAATCCTATTTCCTCACTAAATTGAGATACTTCTATTGTTCTACATTTGACATTACCTCTGTACTCTATTTGGTTGAAGTTTTATATTTGTCAATTATGTTCCCATGTCAAACTATTTTAATTGCAGTAGCTTTATTTGTTTGTACACATGCTTTTACATTTTGATTATTAGTAGATTTAGATTTAATTTGAATTAAAGTTAAATTTTTGGTGAAAAAAAATTTTTTTTAAAAGAAAATGCCAAATAAAGGAGAGAAAATGTATTGAGCTGTGTACACAAAATAAAGAGAAGTTCTCATGACCTACCTTCTCCAGAAAATCTTGGAGTAACCAAGCCCAATGTTCAGTTAGCCAACTGGATATCTTCTGCTTATGTTTTCTCCATGACTCACATATGGGGCAACAAGTTTGAACAAGTTCATTTTGATAGAGCAAGGATAAAATATAACTGGCATTTGTGCTGCTATTTCCTTTTCTTGCACCCATGGCAGACATTGCCAACCACTGATAGTACTCTTTCCTTCTGAGTAAGTATATGGCCACAAAAACTTTCTCAAGATTTCCAGGTATTTATTACTAACCAATTAGAGTTGTCGTGTGAGATGAAAATTAGATATCATCGCTTAATAAGCTATCCTTACCAAATGACGTTTTTATTATTTGGGATTATTCTATTTGGGGACACACAGTATTACTTCTACTATGTCTTAATCCATATAATTATGAGCCTTGCTTAATTAATCCATGTAACTATGAGCCTTGTTTAACTCTGGACTATGACTAGTTGATCATGTTACAACCTGAGATCATTACAGAAACAATTGTTTCCAGGTTTATATAGCATCTTTTTTCATTAAAATGTCTATCTTCTTCATGATTATAATGTCATGAGTATACTGAAAACTTCTTCTAATTAACAGTTACCTAATTAAAGAACACTTGAAACCATTAAAACTGATGTTAGTGGCAATCTGTAAATTGAAGAAACCTGTAGTTTATTTTCTGATCAGATATCTATGCAACTATAGCGTATTCTTGGAAATAGAATTTTATATCTATTTGGGTTAATATTTACTGTTAAAGAATTGTTTAGCTACATAATCAAAATGTTCGCTTACTAAGTACAATGTAGTTTATAGCATTACATGGACTCTGTTGCACAGCATACTACTGACTCTACAAACTCAAGACATACGCTAGCTATTTTAGTAAAACTTTTTTAGTAAAACTTGAAGTAAAATTACCATTTAACAAAGCAAAGCAATTTTCAAAGCATTTGCAATTCCATCCTGGTACATAAAGCTCATGTGTAATATCTTAAGTATCTAAATATTTATCGAAGTGGTAGCAAGTGCTTTACTATTGGCAGGACTGGTTATAAAGAAGGATTTGACCTGAAGCTCAAATAGGATTAAAAACTACGTGCATTCCCACCAGCAGTATAGAAGTGTTCCTTTTAATCCACATCCTCACCAGCATCTGTTGTTTCTTTTATTAATGATGGCCATTCTTATTGGGGTTAGGTGGTATCTTAATGTGGTTTTGATTTGTATGTCTCTGATGATTAGTGAGGCTGAGCGCTTTTTCATGTGTCTGCTTACTGCCTGTATATCTTCTTTTGAGAAGTGTCTATTCATGTCTTTTGCCCACTTTTTAATTGGGCTCTTTTTTTTTCCTTTTGGTGCATTCAAGTTCCTTGTAGATTCTAGATGTTAGGCCTTTGTCAGATATGCAGTTGGCAAATATTTTTTTCCCATTCTGTGGGCTGTCTCCCCGCTCTCTTGATGGTTTCTTTGGCTTTGCAGAAGCTTATTAGTCTGATGAGGTGCCACTTGTCTATCTTATCTCTTTTGGTATGGGCACTTGGGATTTTGATCAGGAATTGGTTGCCAGTTCCAATTTCCATAAGCTTATCTCCTGCATTTATTAAGATTCTTATAGCTTGAAGTTTTACATTTAGGTCTTTGATCCATTTAGAGTTAATTTTTCTGTATGGTGATAGGTAGGGTGCACGCTCTTTGGAAGACAGTGGGGAGATTTCTGAAAGAACTAGAAATTGACTTTCCATATGAACCAGCAACCCCCCCTATTGGGAATATACCCAGAGGAACTCAAGTCATTCTACCAAAAATATACCTGCACATGCATGTTTGTTGCAGCTCTGTTCACAATAGCAAACACATGGAATCAACCATGCTGCCCATCGAAGCTGGACTGGATAAAAAAATATGATACATGTACACAATGGAATATTATGCAGTTATAAAGAGGGAAAAACATATGGACTTCACAGCAACTTGGATGGATTTAGAGTCTGTCATACTCAGTGATCTATTACAGAAACAAAGAACAGAGTACCATATGTCTTCACTCACAAGCAAACCTTGAACAATTATGATAATATTGTAAGAAAGGGATTGGTGGTAGTAGGAAACTGTGGAGGGGGGTGGAATTGGCAGTTAAGGGAAACTGTCAGGGAGGGAAGGGCACACCTCACCAACAATGGTACCTGCATAATGAACATTTGTATACCTAACCCTGAATTGTACCCTACATCTTTAAAATAAAGAAAAACAATGCTATGTGCAGAGGACTGATGCTGTCCTACCAGGTGACTTGCCCCAAAGTTTCTAGGATAGGACATCTGGTAAATGGGACTTTTCCAGTAGCATGAGATCTGAGAAGTAACCTCCATCAAAAATCCAGCTTTTTACCTAGAGCATTTGATACAGGTTCAAACACCAAAATGAAGCAGATAGACAGTGGCAACCCTTTACATGTTGCATTGGTGTTTCAGCACCATAACCTCCCTTTTAGACAAACTACCTTCTCTAGGCTTTTCCTACAGTCCTCTGTTAGGTTGGCCTTGGAGAATATGATCTGACCTCTGAAATTTTCAAATCTTTATAACAGGATCTGATTGTGTTTATTTTTAAACAACTGGCTTCTCTAAAAACATGGAAAATCTCTTCTAACTACTCAACAAAACTGTCAACAACTTTAAGCAAAAAGAACATTTGTTAGAGACTCGAGGGAGAGCCATCTCCAGTGATAATATTTTCCCTAACTTTATAGTTCTGATGTCTGTCTTTGAGACAAATAAGAACCTGTTTACTCCAGATATTCTCTGCTCTTTACTTTTACCAAGAGCATATAGGAAGTAAAGAGGGTTTATAAGTGAATACATGAAAATGAAATGCATGGAACTCATGTGCAAACTACAAGGAGAGAAGAGGCAGGAGAAAATAAATGTTGGTGCCAAGTGGGCCTTGTAAAATAAGGTGAGTTAAGAAGTCTGTGTGAGTGTTTTGATTACTGCACTAAATAAGATCCAGGTGGTTTTTGGACATTCTCTGGCCACAACTTTGACCAAGCCTATAAACTACTGATGAGCTTAGTTGACCAAACCAAGAGCCTTCTTGTTCTGAGATTTAGTGGTTTGGCAGGACTAGCCTCCAGCAAATTTGGATAGTAGATCTATGTCTTCAGTCTACCTTTTTTTTTTACTTTTCTCACCCTAGAATGTTCCCATCATAACTGTCACATTTGGTGTGCAGTATCCTTCCTAGGCATTCAACCCCTTTCTCTGGCCTATCTCAACATTTGGAAAATGTTTGAGGAGCTCATTTACTGTAAGTTGTTAATGATGAATGGAAAAGCTTAGTAAATTGCCTTTCCCAAGGAAATGTGTCTTGAATCTAAGAAATTACATATTTGAGCAATTTTGGACATTCTTCAATTATATAGGAGATGTATTGGTGATATAGAAAGCTGCCTTATTGCCAGTGAAATTACAGTCCCATAGCAATTGACTACTCACAAAGTTTTTCCTATGGCTGGCCATGTGAATGTAGAGAGAAAAGTAAGGAGAAGCTGGCTCTGCCAATGTTTTATCCAGCACTATAATTAAGTACTCTCTATTTTTTGCTTTTGTTTGATTCAGTTTGCTTTTAGTTTTATTGAAATGAGGCTCTGATAAGAACACTAGAGAATTTTAAAATAACTTATTCCAAGATTTTCTAGAAAAGCAATGTATATTTTATTTTTTGTACAAGATTATTTGGGAGGTGGGATGAAAGATAGTTCAGAGAGTTAAAGATACAGACACCAATTTTAGAGTGCTAGACAGACCTTGGAAAAGTTACTTACCACACCTAGGGAGCCCGTTGCTAAGTTGAGGATCAATTTGTTGTTTTTAAACCAAAGTTTTTCTCATGAAGTCATTTTCCCTAATCAAACAATTATCTGCAAGTAGATGTAATAATGATTTTTTTTGTCTTCATGACAGATGGGAAACGAATATTTGTAATGTTATAGGCTGTGTTTGAGTATGAATCATTAGATCAACTTGAGTTTTAATATACAAACCTATTCTTGCCTTTGACAAATGGCTTGCACATTGGTATAGAATATGCATTTTTATTATCCTTCTCTTACTTTCCACATAGTTAAAGGTTTAATATTCTAGTCCAGTTATGCCTGGTTGAGAAATAGACACATATGACTATCATTCACACAATATAGTGACTACCAGTGTGTTGTTTTTTTTCCATAGTGGTTATATTTGTATGCTGTGAGAGTTGAAAAACATCAAATATTTGACTAGTCCCACTTATCTTCACTTACTAAAACTACTTCCCAAGTGGTAGGGATTCCTGGTTCATTTTACAGAAGCAAATAAACAAACCTAAATGAATTAAATAGTTTCATTAATTACTGCATTTCTATAAAATTAGGAAATTGGGTGAGATGAATATAAGGTACCATAGATATTTTCACTAATACTCCTTCAAGCACTAAACATCTATGAATTTATTTTTAGGTTTAATTTTATAACGATAATACCTTGCATCTGATTCTCGCAATTATCCTATTCCTTTAAATATTTACTAAGTAGCCCTTTAGGTTTCAAGTGTCAATAAGTTCTGAGAATATTAAACTGAGGTAGACAATCCAGGATTTATTATCCCCATTTTAGAGAGACAAGATCAATACCTAAAGAAGGTTAGTGATCAAGTATTACAGTTGTGAACTTGGGATAAAATTCCAAGTATTTTGACTTAACTGGTTGGTATTTCCATTCTACTTTTTGTGTGCAAATACATAGACCAGACTGAAATGCAAAAATAAATGATACCAAAAGCATGATCTATGAAAGAAAAAATTGATAAATTGGACTATATCAATATTTAAAACTTCACTTTGTGAAATACACTGGTAAAATAATGAAAAGAAAGTCACAGACTGAGAAAAAGTATTTGAAAATCACATATTTGACAAGGAACTTGGATCTGGAATATGTAAAGAACTCTCAAACTCAATAGTAAGAAAACCAACAACTCAATTAAAAATAAGTTGTATAGACAATTGATCAAAGAATATATACAGATGGTGAATAAGCACGTGAAAAGATACTAAAAATTGCTAGTCATTAGGAAGCTGCAAATAAAAACCACAATGAGCTACCATTAATACACAATGAAATAGCTAACATTAAAAAAAATTACTGACAATACCAAGTGCTGACAAGGATGTGAAGCAACTAGAGCTCTCATACACTCCTAGTAGAAATGCAACATAATACAGAGCTCTGGAAAATGACAGGTTTTTATAAAATTAAACATCAACTCAGAAATCTTACAGTGAAAACATATGTTTGCCCCCCAAATCTGTATATGACTATTTATAGCAGCACTATTCATAATTACACCAAACTGGAAACAGCCTAAATGTCCTTCAACAAGTGAATGGATAAAGAAACTATGGTGCATCTACACAATGAAATACTACTCAAGGATGAAGGTGAACAAACCAATGATGTATGCAATATCATGAATGAATCTCAAATAACAATGTTTAATGAAAGAAGCCAGACACACAAAAAATACATGCTATATGATTCCATTTAGATGACATTCTCAAAAAAAGCAAAAGTACGTATAAAGAGATCAGTGGTTACCAAGATGTTAAGGGTGGGAAAAGAGACTGACTTCAAAGGCTAGCATGAAGGAAATATCTGAGGTGAACTGTTCTGTATCCTGTTTGTGGTGATGGTTGTAATCATGTATGTATGTGTTAACTCTCATAAAAGTATTCATCCAAATGTTTTCATAAGATAATTATTGCACATTAATTCTAATAGATAAAATTAGTCCTAGTTAAAATTTTAAAATAAATGAAATTTGTATTGAACACTGCATGTTTCCTTTACTTTTATCTTATTAACAGCACTTCTCTCGGAATCTGCTCTTTTCTCAGTCTCTTCTCTCAGTTTTCAGGATATGATTTAATGATCAATTCACACAAAAAATTCCAATGACTACATGTGTTTCCTCTAGTAGGGCCATTTTCATTTGAGCAGTTCACCAAAGTCTTAAGTTAAAGTAATCCTAGCACTTTGCGAGGCTGAAGCTAGAGGATTGTCTGAGCTGAGAGGTTTGAGACCAGCCTGGGCAACTTGGCAAGACCTCATCTCTACAATAAGTTAAAAAATTAGCTGGATGTGGTGGTGCGCACCTGTGGTTCCAGCTACTTGGAAGGCTGAGGTGAAAGACTCGCCTGAGTCCAGCAGGTAGAGGCTGCAGTGGCCATGAGTATGCCACTGCATTCCAGCCTGGGCAATAGATTGAGACTAAGACTCAAAAAAAAAAAAAAAAGGCAATGCATCTCCAACAGCGAGTGAGATTCCAAGCATGGGTCAGTTGACAAAGGAGTTGCTGTAGGAAGAACCAGGACAGCATTATCTGCATAACTGAAACTAAAGCATATTTGTTTAGTTTTTCAAATGTTATTTTGGAGGTTGTATAAGAATATGACATAGTCTATATCATACTGTAGGAAAATATATAGAAATGTATATGATCCTTCCAAATACTGAATATGCTCACACTAGGAAGGGAAATTTTATGTGGAACAATAAAAATAAGTGTCTTGAATCTTAACTTCTTAACCAAAGAAATCATTTAATTGATTGATTGATTTCTTACATCAAAATTCTGGAACTATACAAGCTCATCGTAAAAGTATGTATATATTTAATTTTTATTGTCACTCTCTTAGAGCTGAATAACTATAGCTGCATATGAATCACTTTTAAAAACTAATCTCAATGATAGTCCTTTTGTAAAATATGACATCTTTAAAGCAAAATGTCACCCAGTAATCTATTTGTAGCTAAATTTGCATGTAAGATTTTCTTAAAGTGATGTATGCCTGTAATAGAATGGGGAGATTTTGAGCACTGTAGAATTTACTTACTTCCCTTTTATTTTTATTGATATCGAATTCAGGTAAACCAGACTTTACAAGCAATGCTACAGTGTAGAAATTGTCTGTATATCTGTCATATAAATTCATGCTTATTAGACCTCAGTAAGAGTGATAAAGGGATTCAAAATAAATTAGAAGTGCAATTCTTTCCAAAATGACCCTGGTCACAATGTGTCTGAATTGGAATACTTTACCTGTATTGATTTTCATTTTAAGTCAAGTTTGAAAAATATTTCAGTTGTACTTTGTGAGTACATAAGGTATATGTTTCTAATTGTATTTTTTGCTACTATCCATGTCAGATGTACTGGAAACTCATGGATTATTAATATTAACTACAACAGGGCATTATGACCTGTTTAGAGGCAGATGTTAGGAATTCCCACTCTTGGGTTGTGTCTACCCAATTTCAATCTAACTGATCAATTCCATTTAAAAGCAATTTCAATCAACATTTTTATACCTAACCCTGAATTGTACCCCACATCTTTAAAATAAAAAATAGAAGAGAAAAAATAAATAAAAAAGTAAAATAAAAAAGTAAAATAAAAATAAAAGCAATTTCATATAGAATTTTTCTTCAGAAGAATATTTACTCACAGCCATTAAACTTTAATTTGAATGGTTTGGATTGAGGAAGAAAGTTTCCTTTTCAGCATGACACCTAAGTAAATTAATTGATCAAAGCTTACTGTTAGAAGTTAAAAGTATGAGATGTATAATAGAG
This sequence comes from Cephalopachus bancanus, assembly GCA_027257055.1. Classification (NCBI taxonomy): domain Eukaryota; kingdom Metazoa; phylum Chordata; class Mammalia; order Primates; family Tarsiidae; genus Cephalopachus; species Cephalopachus bancanus. The sequence goes on from JAPVLO010000937.1 coordinate 697,084, forward strand.
TATCAGAGAAGTCACTAAAGAAATGGTTTCAACCTAAGAAAGAGACTAACTCATCACAATTAATAGCCATGACAAGCCTAGATATTTCCATTTCATGAAAATAAAAAAAAATGGCTGTAGTTCTGTGTTTCAATACTGTCATCCTTATTTTTCCAGACATGCCAGGCTCTGCTGCCCAACTTTGAGTAACTTCCACCTTCACTCAGTCCCTCTAGCTAGGGAAATGTATGATTTGAGCAGTGGCACAGAGTTTAATGACTTGTATAAGGTAATGGGTATATGCCAAAGATTAAGGAGAGGCTTTGTCTAGGAACAAGGTGATGACTGAGTTGACATAAGACATAAGATCCTGAAGCAGCCAACTTCAGATAAAACAATTAGGGATATTAAATCAGGGTGGATTCAGCAGAAATAGATAAAATATCAAACTTGATAACCCAAGGGAGTGACTATTGAAAACTCTATTTTGGGGTGACATCAGTAGGAGGTGAGTTAGAAATGGGGTATATGTGTGCATCAGCAAGAAGGAGTGTATTAGAAAAAAGAATCATGGAGATACAGAATCCCTTTTTCTGTGCCCATAATTTGGACTAAGTTGATATCATCACAGCTTTTGCTTCTATTAGATGGGCTAGTTTGTGATAAACTCCATCAAAGTTAGCTTTATTCTTTGGCTGGGGGACACATAGCATCATTGAGGGCACCTGATCTCAAACCAGGTGAAGTGGGGACCAAAGGGAGGCCCAAATTTACCTGTACAATGACCACTTGTATACCTAATCCTGAATTGTATCCCATATCTTTAACATAAAAAAAAATACAAAATAAATAAAATTGAGTTCTTCAACACATCAGAATGGCAAGATTGAAGGGAATTTTTGTTGCATCCCTCCTCTGCGATTAGTCCTCAAGACCCCAAGGAGAACACAAATAACTGGGCATAAGGAATTTATGCAGAGCTCAGATTCTTGTAGAGAGCCCTCTTTCCTGTTGGTCAGTGACCTGCTTTTCTGTCCTTACCCTATTGCCATTGTGAGCTTGAACCCAATCTCTTCTAACTGTGATCTTGTCTTGGCTATTGGTCCAGTTATTGTGTGTTTATAACCTCACTTCCTCTTTGCTGCATCTGCTTTAATCCAGATCCTGATTTGATCCTGTGTTTCTGAATCTAAAAGCCTAGCCACAAATCCTAATTGCCCCTTGCATAAATATTTAGTTTTGCCATTTTTTTTAAACCTGACTCTACTATGAATCCTATTAATCCTATAGTGGCTCAGTCAAAAGTGCCCAAGACCTTTCCATTACAATAAAACTTTTGCTGAACAACAACAAAAAAAGTAGGATAAGGGAAAGGATGGAAGAAAAAAATGATATAAGGGAGGTAGTAGGGTAGCCCAGAGGTTTTCCTTAAAATTTGTGTATTATTCACAGGTAACAAGAACCATTTTCTCCTATAAAACATTTCCTGCACAGGATTGATAATTACTCTGGCCCAGGGTAGTGTTATGTATGTCTGAAAAGGAGCCAGGCTCAATGAGGACAGAAAATATCAATGAGAATGGGATAGGAAATTAAATTCAAAGACTCTCTTGTGTAATAAAAAACATCTGGTGACCTTGACAGATTACTAAATTAAATCTGACTTAAAAGTTGGTTTGGGGTTTTAGGAACAAGCATCCTTAGGTATATTTCTCTGTTGACAACTATTTGTGACTGCAAAAACAAAGTGAGGACTGCCTGGGTGAATGACTTTCACAGCTAAATTGAAACATACAGACTCAGATAGAAACAGTCATTTAAAATAAATTCATATACCAACCCAGAAAACATCTCCCAAAATGACAGCATGTGAAGGGTTGTCCCCTTGGAAAAAGAATTCAATTTTGAATTATCTATTCTATAGACCTTGCAAGCCTTTAGTCACTTCATCCAATGAAAAATGGAGATATTTGACTTAGTGACAGATGACACTGATCAATAGTGTTTTCTTTCTTCTATTGCTGCTTCAATTGTATATTTAGTGAATTAGTTGTGATTGATGATAGCATTTTAAGCGCTTGCAAGTTTTTCTGGTGAAAAGATGGCATAATTTAACTATATTAATAGTTTTAGGTTTAAGTGTAGCACAATATATTTTTATAATCCTTCAATAGTGAAGCTACAATTTATACAAATGGATTCATTCTGTCTTTAGCCCAAGCATCTCTGACAAAAAGATGTCATTTAAAGTAATGTTGCTCATCCTTCAGTGATGTAAAAGCTGAAGGCTACATTGCTTTGATATGAAATAACTTTGGAGTTTTGAATGCCTGGCAAAATCTGTGTATGCCACTAAGTATAACTTAAATGGTTTGTATAGCTGGAGCTAAATGTGCTCTGGAGGGAAAACTATCACCAACAATTGTGATTTTAATATAAATAATAGGACTAAGTAAAGTTTGTTTAGAAACATCACTTTCCCTGAAAATTGATTTTGGAACGTTCAATTAGTTTCAAGGTTTATTAACATAATTTTGTACAATGTAAAATGTTAGTAATTGCTGCAGACTAGAGAGCCGAAGTTTTACCTCAGGCAGTATTATTTGGAGTCAAATGTACATCAGAGTGAGTGCCCTAAAACTTTAGAAGAAATGATATTAACTAAATGTTATTTTTACTTAGTATATTCCTCACTGAAGAATATTAGTTTGTGCTTTTACTTAGTAAATGTCATTGTGTGGGAGATAATATAAGGGTTTACTCATATAATCTTCTTTAATGTAACTGCCACATTACAGTATTGTATAGCTTAGTGCTATATGAGTGTCAATAGCTAAGTTTTGTAAATAGACAAGAAAGAGAACTTCAGAAATTAATTTATAAGAGAGGGATTATCTTTCAGTAGTGCTAATAATGGAATACTGTATTTACTTAAACTTATAAGCCTCGGAGTAAACTCTTAACATTTCTAGTATTAAATGAACTTAGACACCTCTCTTTTTAATTTATTTTTATTATAAAGATGTGGGATACAATTTAGGGTTAGGTATACAAACGTTGATTATGCAGCTACCCTAGTTGATGAGGTATGCCCCTCCCTCCCCTAGCAGTTGCCCTCAACTGCCAATCCCACCCCACGCCCACAGTTTCCCACTAGGGGAACCTCATCAAACTAAGGAGCTTTTGCAAAGCAAAAGAAACCATCAAGAGAGCAGGGAGACAGCCCACAGAATGGGAAAAAATATTTGCCAACTGTATATTTGACAAAGGCCTAACATCTAGGATCTACAAGGAACTCAAACATGCCAAAAGGAAAGAACTTAGACGTCTCTTAAAACCTGCCTGTTCATGTGTGTTATACTCACAAGATTCAAGTCATTCTCTCATACTGAAGACAGCCTTGAACTGAGGTATACTTGGTTTATCAATGTCAACTATGGCATGGAACGTTTCCAAAGACATGCAAATACGACTAGTGAATATGATGGAAACTGGATCTTATATACAGGTAGTAGTTCCATTCTGTTCTAGAACTGGTGTGTGTGTGTGTGTGTGTGTGTGTGTGTGTGTGTGTGTGTGTGTGTGTGTGTGAATTTGATTATATAAATGTGTAAACTTACCCAAATCTTTGCTACATGTTTCAGTGGAGTCATTGGATGGCACCTCATCAAGTATAGGAAAATTAAAGAACAGCCAGAAATGAGAGACAGGGTTATTTTATTTTACTTATTTACTTGTTTTGTTTTGTTTGGTTTGGTTTGGTTGGAGTCTCACTCCGTCGCTCAGGCTGGAGTGCAGTGGCACACTCACCGCCACCCCAGCGTCGACCTGCTGGGCTCCAGCAATTCTTCCACCTCAGCCTTCCAAGTAGCTGGAACTGCAGGCGTGCACTACCACTCCTGGCTAAGTTTTGATTTATTGTAGAGATGAGGTCTCGCCAAGTTGCCTGGGCTAGTCTTGAACCAGTGGGCTCAGGCTGTCCACTTGCCTCGACCTCCCAAAGTGCTGGGATATCTTTTTTTTATATGATAGTTTTAGAAGGACAGTACTCTGGTAGAACTATAAGAGGAAAAAGGAAAACGATGTGTACTGAAGTCTTCAGTATCAGTTTCTGGAAATTTTTCAAAACTGGATGTCTGCAAGGAAAATTAACTTTCCATAATATGGAATAATAATCTCTTCTGTTTTAGTAAATCTTTACTTTCATCCACATTAGTAGATTTGATTTCTACAACAACATTGTGAGGAAAGTGGGACAGATAATGTTACTTCTATTTTACAAATGAAGAAACTTAACAAACATTGTGAAGGATACACAGATGTCAATGATGAAGACCAAAACTCAATCCTAGGTTCCTTTCTTTTGTTTTGTTTGTTGGGTTTCTTTTTCCTGTTCTTCCAGCCTGGGTAACGTAATGAGACCTCATCGCTACCAAAAATAAACAAACAAACAAACAACAACAACAACTATATATATATATGATTAGCCATTGGGGTGGCATGTGCCTGTAGTCCCAGCTACTCCTTGGGAGGCTGATGCAGGAGGATCTCTTAATCTCTTAAATTCAGGAGTTAGAAATTGCTGTGAGTCATGATTGTGCCAGTGCACTCTAGCCTGGGCAACAGAGTGATACCCTGACTCAAAAATATAAAATAATTTGTTTACTGTTCTGTTAGAATTATGATTATTAGTGTTGATATCAGTTTTTTTATGAGATGGATTAATTAGCATTGCTAATTTGTACCTTCTCATATCCAGAATGTGTGCTCTCATACCCAGAATATCCCCTCAATTTTCTCCTAGTCCTGCCTCCTCCATGAAGTCTTCTCTGATTCATTCATGAGCCTCTGTTTCATAGAACCTATACAGAATTTCTGATTTATACTCTAAAATCCAGGATTTAATTTTTACTCTTATATTTTGTCCAAACTGAACTGTGGGAATAAAGCAGAAATTCCTCTATTTGTACAAGTAACCTTTGAACTTCTCTATTTCTTGACTTCTCCCCTTATTTTTATGGGTTTTATCTAATAGTCTGTGCTCAGACTTATTCCTCCACTGGGAAAGTGTCAGATTTATATTTCTCTTAGTTTTCTTGCCTGCCAGATGAGGATAATACTATTTTTTTTACAGGACTATGGGGGTTGAATGAAAATGACTTTATAAGTGCCTGGCATTATTGCTGGCACATGGTAAGGCACTCAGTAAATGGTCTCTGTAAATGTATGAGGCAGATATTAAAGTGTTAAAGAGAATGAGAGCAAGGAAAGACAGTGTTTTAAGTCTCTTTTAACCTTTTAAGTAATTCCTCTTGGCTTTAGGCATACCGACATTTCTACCATTTCCTCCATGAACATCTGCGGTTTGATTACATAAACATTCTTGTTTCCAAGATTAGTCTGTTCATAATAACATGTGTGAAAAGATGAAGTATGTATGCAAGCATAATATCTATAAAGAGAGGATAAAACCTCCTCTGCATACATATTGTCTGCAGGTACACATGTCTACAGGTCCAATTTAGTGCTGCCTTTACAAATATGCTAAATGGAAGATAACAAAAGTATTTGGTGAATTACCTGTTAACCACATTCTACAGAGAGATGGGCAGAGTTGTATTCTACTTATAATCATGAACTTTATGTCCTGATTTCCTTTTGAAAAAGTCCTTCAGTATATAATTACTAACGCAAATATAGTCATATCATCCAAAAAAAAATCCTCTACAACACTTTTAGATGTTTCCTAAAGCTACATTTTCAATTGTATCTTTTGTTATAGGAGGTACTTAAAAACTATACTTTATCCCTGGCAAAAGCTTCAGTGCCAAATCCTTTCTTTAATAATAAATATGATAAATAATACCATTGAAAAATTTTGTGTCATCTAGTGATGATCTAAAGTTGATGTACACATTAAAATAAAATGTGGAAAAAGCCATTTATATACAAAAAAGAACCCCCCATAATTTTGACCACTTTTAGAACCAAATGAAACATCTTTCTACTTTTGAGGCAGTTGATCTTTTTTAATGTTTTTTTAGTGATGAGGTGAAAAATAGAATATAGGTTTGGTTTTTTTTACTTTTAATTTTTTTATTTTAAAGATGTGGGGTACAATTCAGGGTTAGGTATACAAATGATCATTAGGCAGGTACCCTTTTTGCTGAGGTGTGCCTCTCCTTCCCCAGGCAGATTCCCACTACTGCCAATCCTGCTTCCCTGCCCCTCTCCCGGCAGTTTCCCGCTACTGCCAACACTTTTTCTTATAGTATTACGATAGTTGTTCAAGGTCCACTTATGCGTGAGAACATGTGATACTCAGTTCTTTGTTTCTGTGAAAGATCACTCCTATTATAGACTCTAAGTCCATCCAGGTTGCTGTGAAGTTCATGATTTTGCTCTTCTTTATGGCTGCATTATATTCCATCATGTATATATACCACTTTTTTTTAAATCCAGTCCTCTTTTGATGGACAGCATGGTTGGTTCCATATTCTTGCTGTTGTGAACAATGCTGCGATAAACATGCATGTGCAGGTATCTTTTTTATAGAATGATTTGAGTTCTTCTGGGTATATTTCCAGTAGAGGGGTTTCGAAGTCATATGGAAGGTCAATTTTTAGATCTTTTAGGAATCACCACACAATTTTCCACAGAGGCTGTACTAGTTTACACTCTCACCAACAGTGTAGATGTGTTCCCTTTTCACCGCATCCTCTCCAGCATCAGAAATCATAAGCCTCGGATTCAAGAGCATTTCAGTGGTGATCTCATCTATCTTCCTGCACAAACTGGTGAATAAAATTGCACAACTAATAGATAATTAGGAACATTGCTTATGAAAGGCACAGTAAAATTTCTATGAAGATGGCTTTTCAGCAATAGACATTCCATAGAGCAAGCCATAATTTAACTCTTTATATGCCAGAGGACAATTGTGAAATAAATCTTGTGTGGATGACCTGGCATTGTTGTGTCTGAAATATTTTTCCTACTTTACTGTCTTGTATTTACTGCTACTGGGAGAGCAAGAACTGTTTCTTTTTGCATTGACATTGAGCAGATGTTAAATGAAGACATTAACTGTCTTAAGGGTTCTATAAATAATAATCCTAAATTCTCAAAAAAATTCTCAATTGAAGACTTTTCTATATTCTACATGTCATGTACAACTTGTATGTACCAATTGTTCTTCTTACCAAAAGATAAAAAATGAGAATCCTGACAGATTTAGTGTGTTTTAGACTTTATTACCCTTAGGGCTGCAATGGACATTTTATTGGCAATTTGAAGTTATTTTTTAAAATCTGTAGACATTTGAAGTGATGCATGGTGCACATTGATTGCAAAAATATATCTTGAACATTGTAGAAAGTGTGTAAATGATTGCCATTTGCTTTTGAGGAACAACACTGAGTTTTTCAATGTGCCATACTTCCATTGGGTGGTAAAACTGGAAAATGGCTTAAGTTTGTATTTAGGATCCCTTTACTCCACTCTCCAAACCTGTTTTTGTTGAACTCCCATAAATTAAGTACCATACACTTTCAAGAGCACACACAGAATTTTCTACATATTAGACACAGGGCAAACTCTTGGTAATTTTTGGCTAAAGGTGAGGATAAAAGAGTTGTAGGCTCAGAGTTTCAAAATAAATTAAGCTGTGTATGTTTCGTATCAAATTCGTCATTTGAGGTTAATTTCTTTTCTGACCATTGACATTGACTGTAATCCAAGCCACTCATTCAGTCTTACTTAATTATTAAGGCCAACTGTATGACAAAGCCAAAATTTTCATTCTGGTAATTTTGTATTTTCAAAAATACAAATCAGATTAACTTTTTTTGTATTCCAATCTACTGCTTAACAATTGACTAGTAAGCATTCAATCTGGCCAGAAGTAGATAGAGCCTTATGCAAATTACTGACATCAATTCTCTTTTCATATTAAATTCTCCCAATTCTCTTTCTGTAGGGCAAAGAAAAAAACTCATACATCCTGGGTACTTTCATGCTACTGTTCACCTTCACCATATATATACATGTATATATATGTACACACACACACACACACACAGGGGACCCCCCCAAAAAAACAGGAATTATTTTTTGGAGGGCATGCCCCTTGTAGTACAGGCTTTCCCCACTAGGTTGGTGTTTTAGGAACCTGATATCATCAGTACACCAGCTAGCACTGTTGTGAGAGGCTGTGTTCAGTGATTTGGGTTTTTTTTTTTTTTTTGAGATTCTTTCATTGTATTTGTCCATTTTATGATAGGTGATTTACATGAACAACCTGCCCACACCACACAAAGTATTCAGCAGTTTTTGACCAAAATGGCATGATCCCTGTGACCTACTTTCCCTACAAACCTGGTTTTGCCACAAGTGACTTTTTTGTTTGTTTCCTCGGATGAAAAAAAGTCCTCAAAGGGAAACGTTCTGCTGATGAGGAAGAGGTAAAACAAAAAATGGCTGAAACACTAAAAGGCATCAAGATTGATGAGTTTAAAAATTGATTTGAGCGGTGGAAGAAGTATCTTGATTAGCGTATTGCATCAAGTAGAGAGTACATTGAAAGTGACTGAAGTTTAACCCTGTAAGAATATGTGTGTGTGTGTGTGTGTGTGTGTGTGTATGTGTGTACATGCACACACATATATTCATATATATACACATATACATATATACACACACACCCTGGGGGTACAAAAATATATACATATTTTAAGTGATGTCATCTATGTATTATTTTTAGTTTGCCATAATCAGAAGTGTCTGGATGCTGATGGTAAAGAATTTGAGCACCTTTTGTAATTGCAGAAGTCAAATAGAACTGTATTAATCATTTGTTTTGGGTATATATTGAGTATTACAATTTTAATACAGTTTTTTCCTTCCTTAAAATGTGTATACCTTTTTGGCAGCCTCTGTATATATATCATATATATCATACATATATGAATGACATGCCTCCAGTAATTGCTCTGAAATAGAATTATGGTCCCAAATAAGCATAGAAAAGAAACAAATGCTAAAAACAGTATAAGTTGGTGAAATTCCATATTATAAAAATATAAAGACTATTCTGAGGAGAGATGTTACCAAGATGGCTTAGAGGTGTACAATCCTCATATCTTCCTGAAAAAAAAACAAACAGAAAAACAACTAAACAATGAGTAAATGCACTTCAAGTAGAGTGTCTAAGAAAGAACACTAGAATTCAACAAGAAAGAGACAAAAACTTTCTGAAGCACAGAAACTTGTGATGGCAACATGTAGAGAGAAACAAAACACCTGACTTACATCAGCTCAGAGCCAAGAGAGACTTTACACTAGGGGGAGAAGATAAAGAGAGAGGGATGCATGGCAATTCCTATTACCAAAACAGATATCTGTGATCCTATAGGAGAGCCTCACAGTCCTTGTTGGCCCTGAGTCCAGTATAGTGAGCTGCCTAAAGTCTATATTGGTGCATTTATCCAGAGAAATAACTCATGCTGGGTCCCCACCACTCCTTGAGACACAAGCTGCAATGAAATCACATCACTTTGAGAACAGAGTCATGCTGAAGTGCATGTTACCCTGAGGCTCAATAGCCTATGCATCTCCACATCCCTGAGGCCCTGCTGTCATCTCACCAATGCTACTACTCCAATGCAATGCTACTACTCCAGCTAGACACCAGCATCTGAGCCAATACAGTGCTCTACACCTCAATAAACAGGCATTTTAGCATTGTTGGGAGACTTCTCAAGACCAAGAGAGCCAACATGTGCATGACCCAGGGCGTAAAAACCACCTACTTGATGCCTTCCACCACTGGTGACACTGCCTCTCAACCAGCAAACTGCTGCGTGCTGTACATGCACCCAAATATCAGGGGCCAATTCAACCAGTGCAAGTTGCCACTGGAAATACAGCCACATGGCTGGTGAAGTTGTTGCAGCTGGTATCTCCACTCCCCCCCAGGGCTTCAGAACTAGCATACCAAGTGGACTCTACTACCAGCAAAGCCATGCAACTGCATCAAAAAACACTCATAGTCCAGATCACTGCAACTGTGAGCAGGTACCATGGACATTAATTACACATAAAAATATTACATGGGGACTAGACTACTGCACCTACCCAGAACCAAAGCCAAAGCATCCTGTCCTACCAACACCATAGGATATATATAAAGGAAAGAGTCATTCCCTATGGAAGTTACTCCAAAATGTTGAAAGGGGTGACTTCTACCAGATGTATAGATATCAACATAGAAATGCAAGAAACATAAAAAAGCAAGGGAAAAACACATTGAAAGGAACACAATAATTCTTCAGTAACAAACTCTAAAGAAAAGTAGATACATGAAATGCCTGAAAAAATCAAACTTATCTTAAGGCAATATCAGTGAGATACAAGAGAATTCAACAAAATTAGGAAAATAGTTCATGATCTGAATGAGAAATTCAACAAAGAGACAGATATCATAAACAGAACCAAACAGAAATCTTGGAGCAAATGAATTCAATGAAATCAATAAAAAACACAATTAAGAGCTCCAACAATAGACTAGATGAAGCAGAAAAAATAATTTTGGAACTAGAAGACAGATCTTTTTAAATAGCACAGTGAGATAAACAAAGAATGAAAAGCAAAAAAATGAAAAGAATGAAGAGAAACTATGAGACTTATGGACCAAAATTAAGGAAATAAACATTTGCATTATGGTAGATACAGGAGGAGAAAAGATTGAGAAAACCTATTTAATTAATTATAGCTGAAAGCTTCCTAAGTAGTGGAAGAGATATGGACAACCAGATCCAGGAAGCTCAAAACTCTCCAAATAGATTTAACCCATAAAGGTCTTCTCTAAAGTACATGATTGCAAATTGTCCAAAATCAAAAACAAAGAGAGAATTTTCAAAACAGCAAGCAGATAGTATCAGGTCATATATAAGGACATCACCATTAGATTAACAGCATATTTATCAGAAGAAACTTACAGGCTAGAAGAGAATGATATAATATATTCAAAGTCCAGGGGCTGAGGAAACCTGCCAACTAAGAATTCTGTACCCAACAAAGTGATCCTTTAGAAATAAAGAAGAAATAAAGATGTTCCTAGACAAGCATAAACTGAGAAAATCATAACCACTAGACTGGCCTTAAAAAATCCATAAGGGTGCCAGGCTCGGTGGCTCAGCCTGTAATCCCATGCTTTGGGAGGCTGAGGTGAGTGGATCGCCTGAGCCCGCGGGTTCGAGACCCGCCTGGGCAGCGAGACTTCATCTCTACAATAAATAAAAAAAAAATCAACCGGGCGTGGTAGCACACCTGTAATTCCGGCTACTTGGAAGGCTGAGGTGGAAGGATCGCCGGAGCCCAGCAGGTCGAGGCTGCGGTGGCCGGGAGCGGCCACTGTACTCCAGTCTGGGCGACAGAGTGAGACTCCAACTCAAAAAAAAAAAAAAATCCATAAGGGGCCAGGCATGGTGGCGCAAGCCTGTAATCCCAGCACTTTGGGAGGCCAAGGTGAGAGGATTGCCTGCACCCATGGGTTCAAGAACAGTCTGGGCAATTTGGCGAGACCTCATCTCTACAATAAAATAAAAAACTTAGTCAGGTGTGGTAGCACGCACCTGTAGTTCCACCTACTTGGAAGGCTGAGGCGGAAGGATCACCTGAGCCCAGCAGGTAGATGCTGCGGTGGCCATGAGCATGCCACTGCACCCCTGCCAAGGTGACGGGGTGAGACTCCAACTCAAAAAATAAAAAATACTTAAGGGAGTCCTACATCTGTAAACAAAAGATGATAACTACCATCATAAATATACATGAATACCTATACTCACTTGTACAGCAGACACTAAATAAGAGGAAAAAATAAAAACAATAGAAACTAGAAAACCACAAAGATGAACAATAAGAAAGGAAGAATAAAACAGAGGGTATATAAAACAACCAGAAAACAACTAACAACAACACCAAACAGAAGTAAATTCTTACCTATCAACTATAACTTGAATGTAATTGTATTAAATTCCCTAATTAAAAAGATATACTCTGGCTGAATGGGCCAAAAAATGACAAAATTATGTTATCTGCAAAAAACTCACTTCACCTGTAAAAACACACAGATGAAAGAAGATATTCCATGCAAACAGAAACCAAGTAGCTATGCCTATATCTGATAAAATAGACATTAATTGAAGAACTGTAAAAAAGACAGAGGTAATTATATAATGACAAAAGGAATAAATTCAACAAGAGAGTATAACAATTGTAAATTTACTTGTATCCAACACTGGAGCACCCCAATAAGTAAAGTGAATATTAAATCTAAAAGAAAGATAGACTCCATTACAGTAATATTTGGGGACTTCAACACCCAATTTTCAGGATTAGACAAATCATCTAGACTGAAAATAACAAAGAAATATTGGTTTTAAACTGCACCATAAGCCGGGCTCGGGGGCTCAGCCTGTAATCCCAGCACTTTGGGAGGCTGAGGTGAGTGAATTGCCTGAACCCGCGGGTTCGAGACCCACCTGGGCAACTTGGCAAGACCTCATCTCTACAATAAATCAAAAATTAGCTGGGCGTGGTAGCACTTGCCTGTAGTTCCAGCTACTTGGAAGGCTGAGGTGGAAGGATCGCTGGAGCCCAGAAGGTCGAGGCTGCAGTGGCCGGGAGTGGCCACTGCACTCGTCTGGGTGACAGAGTGAGATTCCAACTCAAAAAAAAAAAAAAAAAAAAAAAAATTCACCGTAGATCAAATGAACCTAAACACATTTACAGAATATTTCATCCAACAGTTGTAAAATACACATTTTTCTCATCAGCACATGGAACATTCTCCATGTTAGATAATACATTTGACCGTGAAACTGTTCTCAATACATTTTCAAAACTCAAAATAATATCATATATCATTCCTGACCACAATGATGTAAAACTAGAAATCAGTTTAAGAAAGGAACTTCAGAAACTCTACAAATACATAGAAATTAAACAACATGCTCCTAAATGAATGGAATCAATGAAGGAATTAAGAAATAAGTTATTTCTTAAAACAAATGAAAATAGAAACAAAGCATACCAAAGCCTATGGAATAAAGCAAAATCAGTAATAGAATGAAAGTTTACAGCAATAAAAACCTACATCAAAAAAATAGAAAGACTCCAAGTAAACTTTCTAATCACACACTTAAAGAAACCAAAAAAGCAAAGAATAAACCAAACCTCAAATTAGTAGGAAAAAAGAACCATCAGAGCAGAAATAAAAGAACAATGGACTGAAACAACAGTATAAAAGATAAATTAAGCGTTTTTTTTGAAAATATAAACAGAATTTACAAACAATTAGGTAGACCAAGAAGAAAAAAGATAAGATAGAAATAAATAAAATCAGAAATGAAAAAAGAAAAATCAAAAGTGATACTACAGAATTGCAAAGGATTATTAGAAACTATTATGAACAATGCTATGTCAACAAATCAAAAACCCTAGAGAAAATGGCTGAATTCCTGGACACATATAACCTTCCAAAATTGAATAAGGAAAAAATGGAAACCTTGAACAGACTAATACAGAGTAAGAGATTGAATCAAAAATAAAAACTCTCCCAACAAAGAAAAGCCCAGAACTGAATGGTTTCCATGTTGAATTCTACCAAACTTTAAAAGAATTAACACCTATTCTCAAACTGTTCCAAAATACCAAAGTTGAGGGAATTCTTCCAGACTCCTTCTATGAGGCCATCATTACCCTGATATTAAAACCAGACAAGGATGCAACCAAAACTACAGACCTATTTGCCTAATGAACATAGATGCAAAAATCTTCAAAAAAACCTAACAAACCAAATCCAACAGCACATTAAAAAGATTACACACCATGATCAAATGAAATTAATTCAAAGGAAGCCAGGATGGTACAACACATGCAAATTATCAAACATAATGCATCACATTAACAGAAAGAAGAGCAAAAACCAAATGATCATCTTCCTAGGTGTTGAAAAAGCGTTTGATATAATTCAAACATCACTTCATGATTAAAAATTCTCAACAAATTAAGAATAGAATTAATTTACCTTGACACAGTAAAACCCATGTATGACAAACCCACAGCAAACATCATACTGGATGGGGAAAAGTTGAAAGTTTTTCCTCTATGAACTGAAACAAGAAAAGGATGTCCACTTTAATCATTCTTGTTCAACATATTACTGGCAATCCTATCCAGAGCAATTAAACAAGAGAAATAAATAATCTGCATCCAAATTGGAGAAGAGGAAGTCAAATGGTTCGTGCTTGCAGATAACATAATGTTACATACAAGCATACAAACAGCCCTTAAATCTTCACCAAAAAACTCTTAGAACTAGAACTTAGAACTAGACAAAATCTCTGAAACTATTGGAAAAAAACAGAGGAAATCCTTTAGGGCATTTATCTGGGAAAATATTTTATTGATAAGACCTCAAAAGTACAGGCAACAAAAGCAAAAACCGGTAAATGGAATTATATCAAGCTAAAAAGCTTCTGCACGGCAAAGGAAGCAATCAAAAGAGTGAAGAGGCAGTCTGCAGAATAAGAAAAAAATACAAACTATCCTACAATAGATTAATACACAAAATACACAAAAATGCAAACAACTCAACACCAATAAAACAAATAAACCATTTAGTAAATGGGCAAATGATCTGAATATACATCTTTCAGAAGGAGACATACACTTGCCAACAAGTATATTACAAAATGCTCAATATTGCTAATCATCAGAGAAATGCAAATCAAAATCACAATAAGATATCACCTCACCCCAGTTAGAATGGCTATTATCAAATAGACAAAAAGCAATCTATGCTTGTGAAGATGCAAAGAAAGGGGAACTCTTGTATGCTGTCGGTGGGCATGTAAATTAGTTCAGCCATTATGAAAAACAATATGGAGTTTCCTCAAAAGACCAAGAATAGAACTACCATATGATCCAGCAATTCTACTACTGAGTATATATCCAAAAGGAAGGGAAATAAGTATATCAAAGAAAAATCTGCACTACCATGTTTATTTCAGCACTATCACAATAGCCAAGAAATAGAATCACACTGTGTCCATTAACAGATAGATGGCTAAAGAAAATGTATTCATTTACAGTGAGATATTATCCCACCATAAAAAAGAAGGATCCCCTACCTTGGGGAGATGACACTTTTCTCTCTCCCTCTCTCGAGTACTTTCTAAATAAACTATATTTTTCAATTAAAAAGGATGAAATCCTGTTATTTATGGCAACATGGATAAACTTGGAGGACATTATGTTAAGTGAGATAAGCCAAGCACAAAACGATAAATACCACATATTCTTACTTATATTTGGAATCTAAAAAAGTTGTTCTCACAAAAGTAGTGAGTAGACTAGTGGTTAGTAGAGGCTGGAAAGTGTGATGGAGAAAGATAGGGAGAGTTTGAATAATATAAAATTCCAGCTAGGTAGGAAGAATAAGTTCTAGTGTTCTATAGCACTGTAGTGTGACTATAGTTAACAATTTTTGCATCGCTAGAAGAGAAGATTTTGAATGTTTGCAATAAAAAAAATGATTTCAATACAAAGAAATGAGTGTGTAAGGTGATAGAATACTAATTACCCTGATTTGATCTTTACGCATTGTATACATGTATCGAAATATCACACCATACCCCATAAATATGTACACTTATGTGTTAAATTTTTAAAAAGACTTTTTATCCATTATATTTCTTCCTTGTGGTGGGTCATAATCTCAATTATTTTCAGTAGATTGCAACCACCCTAGCCTCTTTCAGCAGTTTTTAAAAAAATTATATTTTGTCTTAAGATAATTGCAGATTCACGTGAAGTTATAAAAAATGATATAGAGGGAGCCCATATGTCCTTTGCCCAGTTTTTTTCCAATAGTGACATCCTGGAAAACTATAGTGCATTGTCACAACCAGGATGTTGACATTGATACTAACAAGCTGCAAAACAGTTCTATCACTATACTTTTTATGTTGTCCTTTTATAATGATACCACCCTCCCTCCTGCATCCTGTTACATTCTTACTGCACTGACCTCTGACATTAACTAATTGGTTCCTCATGTCTAATTTTTTTCGCTTCAAAAATGTTACATAAGTTGATCTATACAGTATGTAACCTTTTTCGGAATGGCCTTTTTTCACTTATTATCATTCACTGGAGAGTCATCTCATTGATTTCTACTGTTTATTCTTTTCTTTTCTCCCTTTTTGCTTTGCATTTGTTTTGCTCTTTTCTTTTGAGTTTTTGAAATAGGACATTTGATTATTTATTTCAGACTTTTCCTTGTTTCTAATATAAGCATTTTAATGCTATAAATTTTTCTCTCATTGAATCTTTAGCTGCATCCCATATATTGCTATGTTGCACAGTCATTTACATTCAGTTCTTTGTATTTTCAAGTTTCTTTTGCAACTTCCTCTTTGACCTAGGCATTATTAAGAGGTATGCTGTTGCATTTTCAAGTGTTTAGAAATTTTTCCTGTTATCATTGTATCACTGATTTCTAGTTTGATTCTACTATGATCAGTTAGTATAGTCTGTATGGTTTTGGTTATTTTCAATTTATTGGTGTTTGTATTGGGTGCAAGATATGGTCTATCTTGGTAATACTCTTTGGATATTTTAAAAAATATGTATTCTCATAGTAATGGAATCTTTTGTAGATGTCAATTAAATACTATTTACTTATTTTTTTAGATATCTTGTTAATTGCTGATTTTTTTCTGTCTAAAGTTGTATCAGTTACTGAAACAGGAGTACTGAAATTCCTAACAATTGTTCATTTGTCTATTTCTCATTACAGCTTTATCAGGTTTTTCTTCTTGTATTTTGAGGCTCTATTGTTTAGTATATACATTTAAGGATCATTGTGTCTTTCTGGTGGATTGATTATTATTATATAATGTAACTCTTGATCTATAGTAACTTTCTTTGCCCTGAAGATAACTTTCTCTGATACGACTATAGCCACTGCTGCTCTTTTGTTAATACTCATTGTCTGGTATGTAATTTTTATCATTTTACATTAAACATACCTATGCTGTTGAAATTCAAGTTCTTGTAAACATATAGATCAACCACATTCTTTTATTTACTCTGTGAATCTCAGTCTTTTGATTGGTACATTTAGACCATTTATATTCAAGTTAATTATTAATTTTATTTTTATTTATCTGTTACTGTTTTTATTGTGATAAATATGCATAACATGATACGTATCATTTTAATTGCTTATAACTGCACAATTCAGTGGCATTAAATAGATTCACAATGTTGTTCATCCACCACCACAATATATACTCCCAAATTTTAATCATTCCCAGTATAAACTTTGTAATCATTAAATAATAGCTCCCAGTTTCCATTTCCCTCAGACTCTAGTAACCTCTATTCTACTTTTTGTCTCTATAAATGTCCGTATTCTAGGCACCTCATATAAGTGGAATCATACAATATTTGTCTTTATGCGTCTAGCTTCACTGAGCATATTTTCAAGCTCCATCCATATTATAGCATATATCAAAAGTTCATTTCTTTTTATTACTAAAAATATTCCCTTGTAGGTCCATTTTGGCATGTACATACATTTTGGTTTTCTGTTCATCTATTAATGGGTTCTGGAATCGCTTCCGTCTTTTGGCTATTGTGAATATTGCTGCTATAAACATTGGTATACAAATATCTTTTTAAGTTTTTGCTTCTAGTTATTTTGGATATATGCTTAGGAGTGGAGTCACTGGGTCACATGGTGGTTCTGTTTAACTTTTTGAGAAACCACCAAATGGTTTTCCACAGTGGCCACACAATTTACATTCCCATCAGCTATGCACAAGGTTCCAATTTCTTTATATTCTAACCATACTTATTTTCTGAGTTTTTTAATTATAGTCCTTTAGTTAATTAGCTACCCTAATGGGTGTGAAGTAGCATCTCATTGTGGCTTTGATTTGTATTTCTCTAATGACTGATGATATAAAAAAAATTTTCTGTGATTATTGGTCATTTGTTTATCTTATTTGGGGAAATGTCTATTGAATTCATTTACCCATTTCTTAAACTGGATTACTTTTTGTTTTTGTTGTGTTGTAGGATGATTTTTTAATATTTTCTGGATGTTAGTCTTATCAGGTTTGCAAATATTTCCTCCTATTTTCTAGTTGTCTTTTTGCCTTCTTGGTAGTATTTTTGGATGAACAGAAAGACATTCTTAATTCTGATAAAGTACAATTTATATATATTTTTGTTGCCTATGCTTCTGGTGCTATATTAAAGAAATTGTGGCAAATAGAATGCGACTACAATGGCATATTATTCAGCAATAAAAAAGAGTGAAGCATTATTACATAGATAACCTTAAAATTTTATGCTAGTGTATTATGTTCACAAAGTTGCACAACTATTACCACAATCAATTTTATGAGACCTTCATCATCACAAAAAGAAACTCATAGCCATTAGTAGATCTTCTAAGGTCTTTTCTGAGCAAGTAGACTGTTTTGCGCAAGCAGGTGCTCTAAATGCTCAGAGCTTTTCAAAGCTTTCTATGGACAACTCATTCCCTGGTTTTTTCTTTCTTCATTTTTTGGTCAGCCTTCTGTTAATTCCAATTGATAATGCCATCCTTGGTATCTGTGAAGTTAAACAATTGACATTGGTTATTTTTGACAAATTCCCTGAGGGTAAAACTGTTCATCTGGTCAAATAACTCATGTCCAGGGAATGGAGCATTTCATTGTGCTTTCAGACAGGTCAAATACTAGTTAAAATTTTTGTGGTATGAGGCTTTTGGATTGCACTAAACCCATTCTGCTTCCTTCAGTGGCTGCTAGACTGTGGGTTTTTAAAACTACCATGGGGCTGGGGATTAGGATAAATTAAAACACTCCAAAGCTCATTGTTCTTATTCAGCCATTTTTCTTGAATACAATGTTCATTGGATTGTTGCAAGCCTTTAGTTAATTTCCAGAGTCCTGAAAAAGTTGATGGACAGTTTTTGCCAGTGTTCTCATAGCTTTTATGGAAGAGTGGATTTTTGAGGTCCTTACTCCAATATCCCAGAAGTGCCCCTCTTGGATGAATGCTCTTAATCTATTTAGCTCAACTTTGAATGAGTGTGTGTATCTATCTGTCTGCCTGTCTATATGTGTCTGACTGTGTATTAATACATCTCTCATACATACATGTATTTTTAAAAAAAATTCCTGTTATCAACTTGGATTATATGCCTTCTGTCTTTGAGTAGTTTAGTGAATATTTACTTTAAAGAGATGTTATTTTTATAAAATCTTTTGGTTCTCCTTAAAGGTCAGCCTCCCTTTCCCTTACATCGTCACCCATGTATCTCTGGCTTTTAGTAGCAGGGAAATAATCCTGGTTTTATCGTTCTGATTTGAGTATGTGGACAGGACACAAAGGATAATAACAAAACATTTCTTTAAGAGACAAGACAGGTTGCTAAAATAATAGAAAGCCTATTTAAATATATTTAGCATCCCTGTATGTAGGAACTAAAAAATCTAATATTAATAGCATGAACATTTGGGGCATCTGTGTGTTTTCTGTTGTTGTTGGTTTTTTAAAAATAAAACTGTATTGTCGAGTCCTTTACTTTTTTTTTTTTTTCAATTTGCTTTGCTTTCCCACCTAGGATCATGATCCAAAACAAGCATCCAAATCAACAAATATGTAAAAATATACATACTAATTAAATTTCCACAAGGAAAATTTAGTTGACCAAAAGTGATATTAGTCTGTGTGAATATTTCTAATTTACTAATATACTCTTGTACGTCAGCTATTTTAGCCATGCTAAATTGAAATGCCACTGTTCTCCTGAAATATTAAAGAATCTTTTGCCAGCATATTGTCTAACAGTCAATCATATATGCTCAGCACCTATCTTGACAAAATGATGAAGCAGGTAAAGTTATGTCTTTAACACCTACAGGTCCCCTGACTTATTTCTTTGTGTTTCTTCTCTCAGAATAAGTCAGCAAGCAGGTGATTCTGCTCTATATTATAAGGCTTTCTAAAGACCACAAAAATGTTTTAAAAAGAGGTTGTCTTATTTAAGGAAGGAGGCAATAACTACAAGATGAAATACAAGACCAATGTGAAAAATCTCACCAGGTATCTTACTGTAAAACAAAGGCTGCTGATGCTCTCATGTCACCACCCTCCCTACCTCCCACCCTCCCTTCTTCTCTCCTTGCCTTTCTCTCTCTCTCTTTCATTCTTCCTTCCCTCCCTTTATTCCTTCCTTTCTCTTCCCCTTTCTTCCTCCTTTTAATCCTTTTCTTTCACACACTTATAAACTACTCCCTTTTACATTGTGTCTCTCAAATATGGAGAATTAATCACACAAGCACATAAATAATGGCACGCTGTTCATCTGGGAATTTTTCCAAGTAACAAAGGTTAGCAAGATATATAATGAGCCTGTTGTAACCCTTTCTTTTCCCTCACCCTGAAATGAAATGGCAGGGATCTGTGACTAGAATATTTCAATGCTAAACATACCAAAACATCTGCTAATGTTTAGTTATCAATAGGCAAGAATCGTTTCCCTAGTCCTTCCATTTTTTTAAAAAAAAATAAATCTCTTGAGAAACCATTTTATTTAGCAGATCATGAACTTTTACACAGATGTGTAGCTAAAACTCAGTTACCTAGCCATCAAAATACCTATTAGCAGACAAAAAGCAGACAAAAATTCACTCATTTAACTTTAATAAAGCCATGTCAGTGCTTACATAAGAGCAGTGTAGTTAAAATAGGTGATTTTTAGTTTGTTGCTAGAGGAAAAGTATTAAAGGAACACAGGTATTTGAGTCAGACAGCCATAGACTTAAGTCTATTCTCTGTTATGTATTTGTCAGTTTCCTTATGTATGAAATGTGAATTTCCTATGTTATATTAAGGTGACTGAAAGCAAGATGATTCCATGAAATAACATATGCAAAGTATCAAACACTGTGCCTGGCACATAGTAAGCACTCAGTGATTATTGCTGACTGTTACTGACATTCAAGGAGAGTTTTCAGGGCCCCAAGCCCTGTGAATGCCCAAGGGTAGTCACTCCACACTTTACAGATTATTTCTGTAGCGCCAGTTGTCTTTAGTGCCTTCTAGCAAGAGAACATAAGCCCCCTTCAGCTCAAATGTATATAGAAAGAGTATCAGGGCCCTGGGCAAGAAGAACCTATTGCTAATGACTTTTCTCTCTCCTAAACAATGTTATTTAAGACTCTTATCAATACCAAAATCTATTTGGGTTAGAATTTCTATCATACTAAATGTTACACTAATGGCTTGAAAGAGTTAATGTCAAATTATGTAAGAGTATGTTAGGTCCTTTAAAAAATATCTGAACACAAATCCCTACACATCTGCATAAATTAGTTTCAGCCTACTTTTCTTTGCCCCCTGAAAGCTCAGGCTATATGAAGAGTAAGCTTCTAGCTTCTCCTAAGCAATCTATATTCAAGAAAATCATTGAACCTTCCATCAGAATTACTTCCTTTCATTTCATAGAACAATCCTATCCTGTCATAAATCCACTGTGATAGAAATAAAGTGAAGAATAATAGCAGAGTATAGTTTAAAGGAGGCTGTGGTGAACTATAGGCAAGAGATATTAGAATGCTTAATGCGACATACTGAGGAAGCAAAACCTAGGTATATATGTGTTGTATGTGTGTATAGGAGTGTGCAGAAGTGTATATTGGAGAGTGTGTGTATGTATGTGCATTTACTTTATAAAGTGTGGTTTCTTAGGAAAGAAACATTCTGTATCTTGTTAGAGATGTTGCTTTTTTGGTTTCTAAATAAACAGGAGGCTGAAAAGCTTCCACCTTCATCTGTGCTCTTAGTTTGCACAACCCTTTCTTTTGACTACCACCTAGCCCCATGCAAAACTTTCATACTTTATCATTAATTTTTCCGGCCTGAAGATAGTCCCCAAATAATCTCATTACTGGGCTCCTTAGTGCTATCAAAATTTGGGTTTAAAGGAGCTGTGTGAGACCTTGTTTCCTGATAATGAAAGTACAATGGCCATCTGGATAGAGATTAATATCTCACTTGGGGTTATGTAATATTTTCTTTATTCTATTCTAGTTGCAGTCCCCTTTCCTAATTTTTCAATCTGCCACCAAAGCCCATTTCATGAAATTGCAAAATAATCTGACGGTGATGAATCACTTTTAGCAAGAAAAAATTTGCTGAAGCTATGGATTTACACTCCTCATGTCATTTTATGTTAAAATGAAGAATGCTTGGAATTTATACATAAAGCATTGTGTTTTGGCCTTATTTATTATAGAAAACTCTTGAAATAGTGCTGGTTTAATTACACTTTGCCATTATGTAAAGAGAGAGAAAAAAGTGTCTTCTTGTACTTAGCTATTTGCTCTCCGTTTAGGACTTTTAAAGAATAGTTTGTTAAAATAGCTACTGAAAATGTTAAAATCTTAATGATTGTTCTCAGAGACAAATCTGTGAATTCACATTTAACCTAGCAATTCATCAAACGAAGGCCTCTGAGAGAGGCAGCCCAGTTGTTTTAATACCAATACTTTCCCTCACTTTCTTCCCATCCTTCTTTTCCAGTGTAATTCTTCAGCCCCAAATCAGAATTAGAGGTTAAATTTTCTTGCTGCAGCACACATTGCCTTTGTCCAACTCACTTCACACTACTTACCCTTTTTCTAAATCCCTAGAACACTCTTCTGATCTGCCATCTGTGGTTCTTACCCTCATTTTCTCTTCCTTCTGGTAGGTGTTAAAAAGATAGGTTTAGTTTTCTCTCTCACATCATGAAACTCCTACCTTGATATCTATCACTGAATAATCTATTTACCTGAATGGTTCATTCTGTAAAATGTAATTCTTTGATACAACAACAGATAACAATCTTGTTAACTAGATATGTTTAGGATAGTAGAAAGTATCAGTTGTTTTATGCCTTAGCAACAATACATTTACCTTCTGTGGAATAGGTGAGTTCATGGATTTTTCACCAAAGCTAAATCTAGCCACAAGGTTTTTGTTTCATTAATAAGTATTTATTGAACACTTGGCATACCATTTATCTAATAGAAAGTAAGGAGTAGGAGAGTGAATTGAGACAAAGACTGTTGATGATGTGGATCTTACTAATAAAGACATAAATCAGCTCTTGGCTTCCTTTGAGGGAACTGGGTTATTGATTTGATAATCCTCATAGGATCTGGAGAGATGCTAGATAGTTAGAGCTCAGGTTTGTAATTCTGGTTTGCTAATAATCAGGCATTTGATCCTAGGCAAAGTCACTTTACTTCTTTAGGTCCTTGTTTATGTAGGGGGAATCCAGCAAAACCTGGAATTTATTTACAAAAAATTGTGTATTTATTCTTACATGTTTAAACTTCAGTCATCTTCAAAGTACTCTCCATTTGTTGTAATACACCTTTTGAGACACTTTTTCTACTGCTCAAAATAATTTTTGAACTCATCAATTTTGATGCCTTTTAGTACTTCTGCTGTTTTTTGCTTCATCTTTTCCACATTGGCAAAACTTTTCCCTTTGAGGACTTTTATCATCTAGGGAAACAAACAAACAAACAAACAAAAAATTCTGTTTGAGCTGACATTGGATACATAGGGAAGGTGGGGCACGAAGGTCACACCATTTTTGGTCAGAAACTGATGAACACTCAGGGCAGTGTGGACAAGTGTGCCTGTAAATCACCAATCATGAAATGGGCAAACACACTGAAATAATCTTCAAAAAAATTAACTAAAGCCAAATACAGCCTTACAATGGTAACTGGTACAGAGATGCAGATGAGTTCCTATAACACTTACCTAGTAGGAGAAACCTGTGCTACAAGGGGCCTGCCCTCTAAAAAAATAGTTTTTTGAGGAGTCCCCTTAATATAAAAACAGGGGATTATAAGAGATTAAGTGATACTTAATCTCCCTGTCTCTTACTCCCACTCCTCCCTCTCTTACTTTCTCTCTCTCACTTTTCTCTCTCTCTCTCAATCACACACACACACACACACACACACACACACACACACACAGAGAGAGAAACCAGGAGACTAGAAAACACACACATACTTTTGCTTATGTATTTGTCCACAAGAAAGACATGCAAACAAATGAGAATAATGAGTCAAAGAAAGTTTCTTCTAGGTGGTAAGTTTAACATTTTATCTCATTTCTTAAGCGTACAGGGTTTGGCTATGCTGAGAAATTTTTCCTTACACAAGGCTTCAGTTTAATCTAAAATCTATGAATGAATAACTTTCTTTTTTATTTCAGTTGCTTAAAACTAGATTTTATTTTAATTTGTTTTCATTAGGCCATTTTGGGGGGTAATTTTTTTCCCCGGAATTTATGATTGCCCCCTTCCTGGCTTTTTTGAGCAGAAATATGTGCTTTCTTTACTATACCTATAATTTTACAGCTTTTTGAATAACTTTCGACATGATATTAGTATCTGTCCTCCCACTTTGATTCTGCATTCAGAAAGGAATTTTGAATAGTTTTATATTCTATCCCTGGGCTTACCCTACTCATTATAAATTAAGCATCTCTAGCTTTGGCCATAGCCCATTCATAGCATTTTGCCAAAACTAGTTTACATACTCCAAACTTGACTATCCGTTCCTTGAAGACAGAAACTGCAAATTCTTCGCTTTCTTTATAACACCTAGCACAATGTCAGGCACATAATGCATACTCAGTACCTTCTGACAAAGATGTCTTTGGGAAATTACATCGATATATAACACCAATGCTTGAACATTCCTATTTGAATTCTGTAAAGATAACTGCACTAACAGAATAGAATCTCAGTAATGAAAACCACACCAGCTTCAACTGATCAAGTTTCTACTATGTTCCAGGCATTTTGCATGTCATCTCATTTAAGCTTTATTCCAATCCTATAAGATAAATGCTAATATTCTCACTGATGGGGAGACTGAGGCACAGAGTAGTTAAATAGTTTTCATGAGGTCATATAGCTAATAAGCACAGTAAGTCCTCACTTAATATTGTCGATAAGTTCTTAGAAACTGTGCCTTTAAGCGAAACAACATATTATGAAACCAATTTTTACCATAGGCTAACTAATATGAATGAGAGTTAAATATCTATAGCATATTTCTGGTCACAAACACATCACCAAACTTTTAAGTAAAAGCCAAAACACTTCTAATATTAAACATTGATGTAAATGTGAGCTTTATATACATTTAGGAAAGACTAATAAAAGCAAGTAAAATAATTATTTATTCACTTATTCCAATTGAGAGTCATGTATGACTGGAACCTATCCCAGCAGCTCAGGGCACAAAGTGGGCATCAAGCCTGGATAAGATGCCATTGTATCACAGGGCACACTCACACACACCCCCACATTCACACTGGGACCATATAGACACACCAGTTCACCTAATATGCACAGCTTTGGGTTGTAGGAGGAAAACAATACCCAGAGAAAACCCATGCAGACATAGTAAGAATATGCAAACTCCACACAGACAGTGGCCTTAGCAGGGAGACATTTTTTTTCTTATCAACATTACTACAAAACAATGTCAAACAAAACATGCGAGGACCTGCCATAATGGAGTTTATCTTTGGAAACATATCTAGTTAGAAAGCCTGTAACCACTATTGTATTGACTAGTTGGCATTAAAGGAGAACCCTTTACTGTAAACTAATCCATAGCCCAATTTTATAGTGTTCAGTTCCCATCTTATGTGGAAAGAAGATAGCGTAGTATTCACTTATTTTTCAAGATTTAATCCTGAAAAATATCCATGTTATTCCTCTTTGAAATTGATTCAAAGAAGACTTTTTTTCCTGAGCAAGTGAAATGAATTTATTATCAAGAATCTCTTTGAATTGAGAAGACACATTCTCACTTTGTACCAAGTTGTAGAAATGCATAATTATATATCTTGCGAGTCACTTCTTATTTTTAAAATAGATCATTAGTTATAAACTATTGTTGATTTATTTTCCTGTTATTACTTAAAGACAGACTTGTTTTTACTTTAAAAGTGTTGAAATAAATATACAAGAATGTTAATATTCTTCTCAAATTTCAACTTTGTATAAAGATGAATGCTGAATTTGTGGGAAACTATCAATCCGTCTGATGGGGATTATTTCACCTAACCCTAAATTTTAGCCTGGAAGGCAGAAGCTGCAAAGTCTTCTGTTTCTTTATAACACCTCGCACAATGGCAGGCACATAATACTTACTCAGTTAATACCTTCTGACAAAGATATCTTTGAGAAATTACATTGATATATAACACCAAATGATAGCTTTCATTTGTATGCAGAAACTTCGACTGTCCCTTCAGGACAGATGATCAAATCCTGAATAGCCAGAAAGGACTTTCCATAGGGATATTTGAAAATATAAGGAGTAAGGAAATCAACAACTTTTCTACTTGGTAGATTGCTAGTCCAGCAAGAAAGGTGCTGTCAACATTTCAGAATGGGAAAATTAACCTACCTTTTCTGTGCAAGGGGCTTTTATTCTTTGTTCAAGGACAATGAGCTTTTAAGCAAATATTTTTTGCCTCACTTCAGTTTTAAAAGCGCTTGTTGCTGCTTGTTAGCTGTCAATAAGCCTGTTGTCTTTTGCTTTTCTTTTAAGGGTATACTATCCCTTGAGCATGCTTGGTGGGTATACTTTATTCCGACATTATGGATGTTGCACATATATCTTCCTAAACCACTCAAATTGGCATATTCCAAGGATTTGCAAGGGATAGAGGTGCACTACTGAAAGCCAGAATTGATGACCCAAGTCACCGAGTCAAGTGACGATTTTGTTTGCTGAATCAGAAATAGGAACTCTGTTAATACCCAGCCATGAGTATAGTTCTTAGGGAGCTAACTTTTTTAGAACTGGACACCTTGGTGAAATTACCTTTCAGAGAGCCTAATCTCAAATAATTTAGGTCTTTTCCTCAGCTGTTTTTCACTATCAAGACACATTCAACCAAAATATTTTAGGGAAAATACATGTTTTTAGCATAAATGAATAATATATTGAATCAAGTTGCTTGGAAATCACAAGTTAAAACTGCTCTATCTTTTGTAGCTAATAATTCTTGGCACTGGAATTATGTTTCATGGTGGCAGAACAGTCTGCATGAGTGCTCTGATTGGTCATAGAATATTAATTGGCTGCAGAGGTAATGTTTAGAACTACCATATAAAGTTGACAAGAATGATAGCTTTCATTTGTATGCAAAAACTTCAACTGTCCCTTCAAGACAGATGATCAAATCCTGCTTCATCTGTCACTATTTTAAAAAAAAGTTAATAGACAAAAAAGAAAGGAGAATTAAAGAGCAATTCTCAAACATGCTTTGCAAAACCGCCTTGAAGCAAATGGAGTGCATCAGTGATCTTGTTGCTACTGAAAAGCACACTTATTTACTCCTTATTGGTATCTTACTCCATTTTTGTTGCTATAACAGAATATTTTGAATATTTGACACTGGATAATTTATAAAGAAAATACATTTATTTGTTATGATTCTGGAGGCTGATAATTACAAGGTTGAGAGGCCAGAAATGGTGAGGGCCTTCTTGCTGGTGGGGAGTCTTGAGGCAGGCTAGGACAACCCATGACAAGGGGTCTCACAAGAGACAGCCAAATTGGCTTTTTATAATGACCCACTATCGTGAAAACTTATCCACTCCCTTAATAACTAATTAATCCATGAATGCATCAATTCATTCATGAGGGCAGAGCCCTCATGACCCAATCACCTTTCAAAGGTGCCACCACTCAACACTGCTATATTGGGGACCAAATTTCTAACACATGACATTTGGGGACACACATTCAAAACCATAGAAATCAGATTAAGAAATGTATGAAGCCGGGCTCGGTGGCTCAGCCTGTAATCCCGCGCCTTCGGGAGGCTGAGGTGAGTGGATTGCCTGAGCCCGCGGGTTCGAGACCCGCCTGGGCAGCTAGACCTCATCTGTACAATAAATCAAAAAATCAGCCGGGCGTGGTAGCGCATGCCTGTAATTCCGGCCACTCGGAAGGCTGAGGCGGAAGGATCGCCGGAGCCCAGCAGGTCGAGGCTGCGGTGGCTGGGAGCGGCCACCGCACTCCAGCCTGGGCGACAGAGTGAGACTCCAACTCAAAAAAACAAAAACAAAAACAAAGAAATGTATGAAGCCGGGCTCGGTGGCCGAGCTTGTAATCCCGCGACTTGGGAGGCTGAGGTGAGCGGATTACCTGAACCCATGGGTTCGAGACCCGCCTGGGCAACTTGGCGAGATCTCATCTCTACAATAAATCAAAAATTAGCCGGGCATGGTAGCGTGCACCTGTAGTTCTGCTACTTGGAAGGGTGAGGCGGAAGGATCGCCAGAGCCCAGCAGATCGAGGCTGCTGTGGCCAGGTGCAGCCACTGCACTCCAGTCTGGGCGACAGAGTGAGACTCCAACTCAAAAAAAAAAAAAAAAAAAGAAATGTATGAACTGACACAAGGTGAAGCTTTCATTCATTAAAAAATATCAAATATCCTGGGGCCTTCTATGAGGCGTTTCTTTTTCTTTTCTTTTCTTTTCTTTTTTGAGTTGAAATCACTCTGTCGCCCAGACTGGAGTGCATTGGCCGCTCCCGGCCACCGCAGCCTCGACCTGCTGGGCTCCGGCGATCCTTCCGCCTCAGCCTTCCCAGTAGCCGGAATTACAGGCATGCGCTACCACGCCTGGCTGATTTTCTGATTTATTGTAGAGATGAGGTCTCGCTGCCCAGGCGGGTCTCGAACCCGCGGGCTCAGGCAATCCACTCACCTCAGCCTCCCAAAGGCGCGGGATTACAGGCTGAGCCACCGAGCCCGGCTGGAGGCATTTCTTTTTAACAAAAGAAAAACAGTATGATTTAAGATCCTGGGGAAATGATGTATTGATTTTCATCACTTCTTTAATGCCACTCAATTGTTTGGACAAGTTACTCATTGAAGACCTGGTTCTGTGTGAAGCAGTGAACCATCAGCATGAGGAAATTTATATTGTGATCCCTGAAGGAATACCATATTCCAACATAAGTCCCTGGGATTTAGGATCAAATTCTGCTACATATCACAGAAAACCATATGTAATAGTTGTTCCACTATATTCCAGGAAAAAAAAAACAGGATTTTGACTGTTCAGAGTTAATATAGAAACCTCAGGAAGTCATTAGAAATCCTGTCTTCTATTCTCTTTCTGCTACTCCTTCATTTGCATCTGACTTCCATACCAATTTACAAGTCTTTTGGAGCTCCAGACATAAAGTCTGTACTCTATGGATCAGATTGACTAAATACATGATGTAAATGCCACCTTGGAAATAAGAACCAGGAGGAAATAGAACATAGGGCAGAGGAAATTGTGATCATGAAAATGGAAGGAAAAACATAAAACAACAAGTCCTTAAACATGCCTTATCATCAGAACCAGCTGTGGGAGGGCTTGTTACAAATATAGATTCCTACTCTAATACAGGTGCATTGGATTTTATTATCTTGTAGAGGAAACTTCATTCATAAAGTTTCACCATCTTCAGCATATAGCTCCCAAGGTCACCATTATTATCTGCATCAAGCTGGTGGGGAAAATGGCATTAAAAATCTTGTGTGAGAAATTTTGATGAGCTGGGCTCATGGCTCAGCCTGTAATCCCGCGCTTTGGGAGTCTGAGGTGAGTGGATTGCCTGAGCCTGCGGGTTCGAGACCCACCTGGGCAACTTGGCGAGGCCTCATCTCTACAATAAATTAAAAAATCAGCTGGGCATGGTAGTGCGTACCTGTAATTCCGGCTACTCGGAAAGCTTAGGTGGAAGGGTCGCCGGAGCCCAGCAGGTGGAGGCTGCAGTGACCAGGAGTGGCCACCGCACTCCAGTCTGGGCGACAGAGTGAGACTCTAACTCAAAAAAAAATAAAAAATAAAAAAATAAAAATAAAAAAAAATTTTGATGAATCAAGTCTGAAAGTGATGCATATTACTTCTACTCACATTGTACTGGCTAGAGCTCAGACATACGATCACACCTAAACTGCAAGGGAGGCTGGCAAATGTGCAAATATGTAGTCTAGGTACATGCTGAGAAAGAAAAAGAAATATATTTTCCCAAATAGCCAGCAATCTCAATCATAGCAAAGTTTGGGACAGGGCTGGCCTCAGGGTCATGTGACCTATGCAGTTACATCCTGTACTGAGAAGGGCCCTACACTTGCTTGAATGCTCTGCTGTTACTATCTTAAAATTCTTAATAATCTTTGAACAACAAAACACATACTTTCATTTTGCACTGACTCCTACAAAACTGGACCCTATTTACCTGATCTAGTTTGGGAAATAATGGCTCAGAGTATGAGGCAGAGCAAGAGGAATATTACATGGTACAGGACTGTGGGCAGTCAGGGGCACTATACTTCAGAAGTGTACATTAATGAACCAATGTTGCTGATCACCAGAGAGCCCTCTCTTAGGCGTCTGTCCTGTTTGACATTTTTCATCAGTGAGTTATATGACATATAAATTATATTTACCACATTTTCAGATGAGAGGAAGTTGGGAGGGAAAGTTAATTTTTTAGAGGACATAGTTCTTATTCAAAAAGATCTCACTAGTTTGGAATGATGGTTTGCAACTAACCACATGACATTTAATAGGAAAAAAAATGTAAAGCTTTTCATTCAGGTCCAAAAATTCAACTGTGAAAGTACAGTCTTGGGGTTTTATTTGGCTAAGAACAGAAGCACTGTGACTATGTTGCCAAAAATTCTAATTTAGTCTTAGTTCATATCACTGAAAAGTAGAGTCCAGAACAATAGAAGTATTAGTTCCATTGCACTTTAGATGACATCTGAAATTATGTGTTCTGTTTACTATGCCATATTTAAGAGGCCTATTGATAGACTAGATTGTATCCAAAAAGGATGTCTAGGATGGAAAAGGATTTTGGAAAACATGTCACCTAAAAGACAAGATAATTGAAAGAACTGGAAGTGTTTAGCTTGAAAAAGAAATGATTTTCAAAGGGGTAGGAGGTGAAAGAGATCAAGAAATCTGTATGCAACTATTGTAGACATTAGCATATAGAAAGTATACCAATTTATTCTGTGTTATTCCAGAGAGCAGAAATAGGACCAAGAAGTAAAACATACAAAGAAACAAATTATAGCTGAATGTAAAGAAAAAAATTTAATGGATTTATTCAAAAATTGAAATGATTAACCTCAAGCAGTGGTGAGCCTACTGGAGAAAAATTACCAACCCAAGATTGAATTCTGGGGAATCTGTAAAGGGAATTAAGACTAGAGTATTAAGTAGGAAGGCCAAAGTCTTTGTAGCTATAAGATTCTGTAAGAGTAAATACTATTACAAATGATGCAAATTGATCATGATCTTATTAAGCTTATACTTAAAAATGACTCTGGAGTTCTGTTTCTTTATTAGCTATGTGACCTTGGGCAGTTCATCTAATTTCTCAATGCCTCATACATAGAATTATTTACAGCATTAAATGAATTAATATCTGTTACTGTTTTAGAACAGTAGCTGGCTTATAGTAAGCGTTATGTAAGTGTTACTTATTATCATTTTTCAGAAATGTATTTGGTGGACTCCTCTCCCTCTTCTTCAATTAATGTAGCCTTTCAGTACAATTAAATCGAGTAACACTAGACATAAAATAGAATGCCATGGTGGCAAAGTCTTTGAAAACACCGAATGAGCAACTGAAATGATCCTATAGATATTCTCCTCAGGGACCTCTGAGAATGGCATAAAACAGCTATATCTTTGAGATGCATAGTTGGAAGTTTTGACCTTAGGAGGACAGGTTCTGCTTTCCAGCTTAGATATTTAGAGTTTTGTTTAATTAAAACAAAAACTTCATAGGGAGTTTATGTTTCCTATTTCATTTGATCCTCATACTAACTCTACAGACTACATAGGACAATTACCAACCCCATTTTGAAATTTGGGAACCTAAACAACACTGTAAATTATTAGGGGAGTCAAAATTAGAACCCAAGTCTCTTAAATTCTTGTCAGGGCTCAGAGATAAACCACATGGATAGTAAGCTGCTTTTAAACTAGTCTATGGAACACATTTTTAAAACTGATGGTGTGGCTTCTACTATTTTACCAATAATTTTCCTATTTGCTTTTCAGCAAAATTGACATCAGCCTGAAACTCTAGCCACCCATATTGATTTCCTTTTTGTTTTACAGGGACTAGGGGAAGTCAATAAAGTCAGTGATTTATGTTGAACTTATTCACACAGATACTATTTTTTTATTTTAAAGATGTGGAGTACAATCCAGAGTTAGGTATACAAATGTTCATTATGCAGGTACCCTTGTTGATGAGGTGTGCTCTTCCCTTCCCTGGCAGTTTCCCTCAACTGCCGATCCCACCCTCCCTTCCCTGGCAGTTTCCCACTACTGCCGATCCCTTTCTTATAGTATTATGATAGTTGTTCAAGGCCCACTTATGAGTGAGAACATATGATACTCTGTTCTTTGTTTCTGTGATAGATCGCTGAGTATGATAGACTCTAAATCCATTCAAGTTGCTACAAAGTTCATATGTTTGTCCTTCTTTATGGCTGCATAATATTCCATTGTGTATATGTACCACATTTTTTTTTATCCAGTCCAGCTTCGATGGGCATCGTGGTTGGTTCCATGTTTTTGCTATTGTGAATGAAGTTGCAACAAACATACATGTGCAGGTATCTTTTTGGTAGAATGACTTGAGTTCCTTGGAGTATATTCCCAATACGGGGATTGATGGGTCACACGGAAGATCAATTTCTAGTTCTTCCAGAAACTACCACACTGTCTTCCAAAGAGGTTGCACTAGTTTGCATTCCCACCAGCAATGTAAAAGTGTTCCTTTTTCTCCACATCCTCGCCAGCATCTGCTGTTTTTTATTAATGATGGCCATTCTTACTGGGGTAATGTAGTATCTCAGTGTGGTTTTGATTTGCATTTCTCTGATGATTGGTGAGACTGAGCACTTTTTCATGTGTCTGTTGGTTGCTCATATATTTTTTTTTGAGAAGTGTCTATTCATGTCTTTTGCCAACTTTTTAATGGGGCTGTTTGTTTGTTTTTCCTTTCAGCACGTTTGAGTTCCTTGTAGAGCCTAGATGTTAGGCCTTTGTCAGATATACAGTTAGCAAATATTTTTTCCCATTCTGTGGTCTCTGCCTGCTTTCCTGATGTTTTTTTGACTTTGCAGAAGCTCATCAGTTTGATGAGGTCCCACTTGTCTATCTTATCTCTTATGGTATGAGCACTTGGGTTTTTGATCAGGAATTGACTGCCAGTTCCAATTTCCATAAGGGTGTCTCCTGCATTTTCTAAGATTCTTATAGTTTGAGGTTTTATGTTGAGATCTTTGATCCATTTAGAGTTCAATTTTGTGTATGGTGATAGTTAAGGGTCCTGTTTCAGTCTTCTGCATATGATCAGCCAGTTTTCCCAGCACCATTTACTGAATAGGTTCTCCTGTCCCCAGTGGTTGTTGTTGGAGGCTTTGTCAAAGATGAGTTGGTTGAGAAATTGAGACTTTGTTTCTGGAATCTCTCTCCTGTTCCACTGGTCCGTATGCCTGTTCTTGTACCAATACCAGGCTGTTTTGATTACTGTAGCCTTATAGTAAAGTTTGAAGTCTGGAAGTTTGTTACCTCCTGCTTTGTATCTTTTTTGCTAAGGATTGTTTTGGCTATTCATGGTCTTTTATATTTCCACATGAAATCCTGTATTGTCATTTCCAGGTCTGAGAAGAATGATGTTGGTATTTTAATGGGTATTGTGTGGAAACTGTAGATTACCTTTGGTAGGAGAGACATCTTAACAATGTTGATTCTTCCTATCCATGAGCTTGGAATATTATTCCATTTGTTTGTGTCTTCTTGGGTTTCTTTGAGTAGTGTTTTGTAATTCTCATTGTAAAGGTCTTTCACTGCTCTGTTTAGGAAGATGCCAAGATATTTCATTTTTTTGGTGGCTATTATGAATGCGATTGTGCTTTTTATTTGGTTCTCCACCTGCTTGTTGTTGGTATATAAGAATGCAACTGTCTTTTGCACATTTATTTTGTTCTCGAGACTTTGCCAAAGTCCTTTATCAGTGCAAGCAGGTTTTTGACAGATTCTCTTGTATTTTTGAGGTATAGAATTATGATCGTCCCTTGTCAGCAAAGAGGGATAACTTGACTTCCTCTTTTTCTATTTGGATACCACTGATCTCCTTCTCTTGTCTAATTGCTCTAGCTAGGACTTCTAACACAATGTTGAACATGAGGGGTGAGATATCCACACAGATACTATTGAAACACACCTGCCAGTTCAAATGTTCTTATGCATTATTGTAGGTCATTTTTATGGTTGTAGAGAAAAATGTGGTCCTCTTACCAAGTAAGAAGCTGGCTATGTGAGTTTTAGATCTGAATCTCTATGCACAAGTACTGTGATAGCTTATGATAAAAAAATTGAAATTTTGAGGTGGGTGGGATTTGCATTGGCAGTTCTGGTACTCTGTATCTCTATCTACTCTACTTTCACTTTTGCCTTCAATATATCAACGTTATCCTTTCAACTTTCCTCTCCTTGTCATACCTTATTTTCAGCCAATCACTTACTGCGGGGCAATTAATTGGGTTCCTTCCCTAGGGGGAGATACAACTCAATGTTCTCTTTAATTGGCAAATCAATAATATTTGCTACCATTTATAGAGAACTAAACTATGAGTCAGGCCACTGCTTACACCTTAGAAGCATATCTTAATGCTCATAATAATCCTAAAATTGTGTATTATTATCATCCATAGTTATATGTTAACAAATTGGAGTCTCAGAGGGGGTTAACAATCATGACCAAGATAGCACAATTATTGGCAGAGCCAGAATTCAAACTCAGGTGTTCTTAAACCAGAGCCTATGCTTTCAGCTGCAACATTATAGAGTTTTGTGATCTAGATAGTGGGTGGCAGGTAATTTTGAAAGTTGAGAGAGGCTTTCTTTATAAAATCATAAAATATAAACAGCCACCTGCTCTGAATTAGTGTGAAATAAGCCCAATACTGATGAGCATCACAGATATTTCCAATGTCTGGATACGCACAAGACAAATTAGGATGAAGAGCTTTTATTGTCCTTGGAACTGAAATTTCCTTCCCCAAATCTAGGCAGTGTCTTTTCTTTTTTTGAGCTCTCTCAGAATAATATGGTAGTGAGCTCCAGTTGTCAGGCTCATGCTAAAGAATTAATGGGGCATCAGTCCATGGACAAAGTTCCTAAAGGCCTGAGCTTCAGTCAGACATGTAATTAGTCTGTCAAGTTAAAGGCATCAAAATTAATCCACAGTGTTTTCCCTGGTTTGTAACCCCTACAGAGTAGTTTTCTGAACAGCCTTTTGTTCTTTTATAAATGACCTGACCACTTTTTGACTAAAGATACTCTCAGAGAAAATGTATGTTTGCTATAGAAGCATCCAGTGGCTCCAGATCAATTGGCATAAGACATTTAACACCTGGGTTTACATCTGTACTTGAATGTTCTGTGTGTAAATTCAAACTAGAGGATGATGGGGTGGGGTTGGGTGGAAAAGAGATGTGCAGACTTCCAGGTGATTTAGACTACACTTGGAAACTACTTCATTTAAACCAGTATAGAGAAGACTGCAGTGGGAGTGACTTTCCTGTCAAAGAATTAGCCTGCCTTAAGATATTTCAAAGACAGCTTTCTTAGATACTCAGGCTCTCCTCCTGAGCACTGAACCCAATTTCTTGACAAAGTTAAATCAGGAGATAATTGATCATGGCAGCTGAGAGAAAAAAAAAAACTTGTTCTGCCAGAAAACATGGGCCATCAAGGTTCCACGTTTAGAGGGCAAGTTTATGAGGTTTCTCAAAAAAACAAGTCACCCTGTTTCAGGAGACTTGGATCCTACTTGGAAAAATTCCTACGCTTTCATATCTCAGTTTCTGGAGACAACAATTCTTGCCTTTCTAGCCTCTCGGTTGGACTTAACACGATAATTATGGAAAGGAGAAAGCACTTTGTAAATTTAGTTGTTTTCCTTTCTTTGATTCTTCTGCATTCAATAATCACACCTTAAAATTGCCTAGCTTATAATTTCTTCTTGAAGCTGAGCAGTCATAATTGGCTTCATTTGAAAATCAATTTCAACATTATAGATCATCAACTTATATTTGATTAATTAAATTAGTACTCATCAGTGTTTCAAAGACAGGGAACAATCTTGGAAACCTCCCAGAGTGCTGCTATCATGTGAGAAATTAATCAAGATTTCTAAGGGCCAGATCCTGACTTCAGTGATGAAAATGGAAAGCAAAATTACTTATTTTCAGATACTGTTCTAGTATGATTGAGTTCATTTGAAATACTATTACATATTCATCCTAGAGAGATTCAGAAGAAAGATCCCAGCTTTAAAGCCAAATAGACATAGGTTTGAATGACAGCTCTGCCACTTTGTCTAACTGGGTAACCTTTGGTTCAGTTGCCTAACCTCTGTGACCCTTAATTTCCTCAACAATAAAATAGGAATAGTACTCTCAACTCATAAAATGTTTTGAAAATGAAATGAGACTAGGAGAACTACAGAATATAAAATTAGGATTTAAATTCTGGTTCTGGTCCTTAGTAGCTAGAGGTAAGTCCTAAAGTGAGCAGTTTAACCCTCTGCACTCAGAGGCATCTCGCGAATCACCTACCAGCAACTTAACCACACTTTTTTATGAACTAGTGAAAAATGAATCACTTCATATTGAACAGTATAGCATTGGAAGCAATTATTTTATTGTAATGATATTTGGCTTATAATGGAATTTTGGACATCGAGGAACTTATTTATGACAAAAAAATCAAAATTTTATATCTTATATTTTTCTAACGTGTAGTAACATGTGAAACAGTCACTGACATGCATTACAGGTTCACTATGCATGTTGTGCAATAGTAATTTGTTTGATGTCTTCCACCTTGTGTTTTTCTATTTGAGCAGACAATGCAATCTCATTTTCTTCCTCCCACATTTAGATAGCTGTAATAAAAGCTAAAAATTCCTGTTGGTCAATGTCTTATCACTTATGCCAGATAGATTTGTGTGATAGCTGCTTTTTTCTTATTGTTTCATCAGCATAATGGTTTGTTTCTTTTATTACACTATCTACTAATTCATTTGTAAAATACAAAGTAAAATAGTCAATTGGTTCTCTTATATCACTTGCTATTTGTGGTACTGTTGTTTGAAGATGCACAACAAAATTTATTCTTGCTGGAGGACATCTTTTTCTGTAACATTTTCCCATTCTTCACTTGATGATACATTGTCTTCTACTTCTTTGAAACTGCTAACATTTTTATCGCTATCACTTTCTATTATATTCACCCATTTTCTTCTTGGCAGGATGACATCCCTATCGCTACTATCATTTTCTTCTACATCAATGTTTATTTTTTCTAACTTACCTGTACAAAAATCTAAATCTAACTCACCTTGTTGCTGCTTATAACTCTCAGTTTTGTCTTTTTATTTTGGCATTGTTCTGTAAGCTAAATAAATGGATAAAAAATCTCTAATTGTAAATTATAAAATTTCAAAATGAAGTTTATCAAAAGAATATTGCTTTTCCATTTGTACTTTTCCAACTTAGGGCAGATAGATATATTCGATCTGTGGTGCTCTATACTTCAATTCAATGTCTTCAACTTTGAAAGTCTCTTTTTTTAAGGCTATAGCAACTCGCTTATCTATCGTTTCAAGTTATGCTATATGATAAAAAGGGTATACCCACAACTGCCTTTCTTATACAAACACTCTTTATCGCTACCTTCTGTTACAAAGAAGGGTTGGCACCACTGTGAAAGCACCCACACATTCTCTTTCTATGTAATGCCAGCTAGTATTTTTATACATATATTTTAGCATACATTCCATTTTTATGTGCTTTTTTATTCAATTTGAATGGAAAACTTCAAGGAAACATACATTTCTGAAATATTTGTGCTGGCATAAATTTGGCCTGTTTAATCACCAGCAGTCTCTTCATGTCCCCTGAGAGGGAACATCTGAGTGGTTTGCTAGATTTATGATGTCCCCTCAGAAGGGATATATGAATGCAAAGGGCTACCTTCTCTGAACCTCAGTTTTCCCATCTGCAAAGTGAAAACAGTACTGTGCAATTTATAGGTTTTGATGTGCAACTTAGCTTGCTGTCATGAAAATAGAGTAATCATGAAAATGTCTCTGGAAATACAAAGTAATGATGCCTTGTGATTGACACCAGCTCTATTTGCTACCTCAGACCCCAAACTATGTAAGTCTTTATATTAAAATGGCTCTCTGCTTAGGAAGATCGTTTCTTCCTGAGCTCTAAATATTACATCCTGATTAAAGTCCACCAATAGAATATTCTGTGAATAGAAAATTATCCTTGTCTTGAAACTTTTGACTATAAAAAATATTTATTTAATATTCACAGTTGTCACCCTCTTTAGGGACTGTTAGCACATCCAAACAGCTAAATTTCCGGGGACATACATAATGAACATTTGTATACCTAACCCTGAATTGTCCCCCACATCTTTTTTAAAAAAACTTGCTTTAGTGATATTTTGCTTTACCTTACTATTTGCATTATTAAAAAAATGTTGACAGGCTATGAATGCTTAATAAGTTTGCAACCATAAATAAATACACCATTAGGTTGAAAATAGAAGTACCAATACCAGCCAAATCTACCCAAATAATTGCCTTCATGAACTTTTGCTTGAAATACAAAAGTTATATTTACAAACTGATTTGGCTGAAACGAGGTGAGTACAGAGAAGTTCAATACATAAAAATACAATACATGCAATATACATTGTTCCATATGACAGCCAAGATGTCATATTCCCCTTCTTTAAATTCCATTTGTATTTTATTTTATCTCTTGTGGCATGGTGGTAGCAGAGTAATGTCCCCAAAAGATGTCCTTATTTTAATCTGTTAGGAAGATGTTAGACTCTAGAGCAAAGGTGAATTAAGGTTGTAAATGGAATTATGGTTCCTAATCACCTGACCTTAAATAGGGACATTAACCTGGATTGTTCAGGTGAGTCTAATATAATCATAAGCGTCCATAAAAGTGGAAGAATGAGGCAGAAGAGAAAGTCAGAGTGATGTAATGTGAGAAAGACTTAACTTGCCTTTGCTGGTTTTGAAGATGGAAGAAGGTCAAGCATTAAGGAATGCAGACCCCCTATAGAAGCTAGAAAAAAAAGAAATGAAGTAGATTTTCGTCCAGGGCCTCGAAAAATGTAAGCAGCCCTGCCCATACCTAAATTTTAATCCATTGTGACCCACATCAGACGTATAATCTCCCAAACTGTAAGATAATAATTAGATTTTGTTTTAAACTACTAAGTTTGTGGTGATTTGTTACAGTCACAATAAAAGTTAAAACAGGCAATTACCACCTTTTAAAATTTACTACAGTCATTTATCTTTTTTTCTTCTACTATACTTCTCCTTTTCATATGACTGTATATTTTTCAAATTTTTGCTTTACATCCTAACCTCTAACACAAACACAGTATTTGTTAGAGTACCTTTCTGTAATTGAACTATAGACTTTTGTTAACTGATTAAAGAATGAATGATACCAAGTAATTCAAACTTGAAAGTTCATCCCATTCTATGACCTGTGTAATTGTGTGGACACAGCTAAAGGAGGTATTCAGTCAATTTATCCCCAAACCTCATAAATTTAGTGAAATATTTAGGGCTGGTTTTGGTGATTCTTATATGGAAATAGAGAATATATTTTGAACAAGAAAGAAGAGTCTTTTTAATTTTTTTTAATTTTAAAGATGTGAGGTACAATTCAGGGTTAGGTATACAAATGTTCATTATGCAGATACCCTTGTTAATGAAGTGTGCCCCCTGCCCCAGAAGATTCCCTCTACTGTCAATCCTACCCTCCCCATGGCAATTTCCCACTACTGCCAATCCTTTTCTTATAGTATTATGATAATTGCTCAACAACTGTACACTTTTGAGAGAGAACACGTGATATTCAGTTATTTGTTTCTGTGATAGGTCACTCAGTATTATAGACTCTAAGTCCATCCAAGTTGCTGTGAAGTTCATAATTTTGTCCTTTATGACTGCATAATATTCCATTGTGTATATATACCACATTTTTTTTCCAGTTCTCTTTTGATGGGCAGCATGGTTGGTTCCATGTTTTTGCTATTGTGAACAATACTGAAATAAAAGTGTGTGCAGGTATCTTTTTCATAGAGTGATTTGAGTTCCTCCTGGTATATTCCCAGTAGGGAGATTGCTGGGTTTTATGGAAGGTTGATTTTTAGATCTTTTAGGAATCACCAAACTGTTTTACATAAAGGTTGTACTAGTTTACACTCCCACCAACAGTGTAGAAGTGTTCCCTTTTTGCCGCATCCTCTCCAGCATCCTGTTTTTTTTTTGAGTTATTGATAATGGCCATCTTGACTGGAGTTAGATGGTATCTCAGTGTGGATTTAATTTGCATTTATTGATGACTAGTGAGGTTGAGCACTTTTTCTTGTATCTGTTGGCTGCTCATATGTCTTCTTTTGAAAAGTGTCTATTCATGTTTTTTGCCCACTTTATAATGGAGCTGTTTTTTTTTCTTTTCAGCACATTTGAGTTCCTTGTAGATCCTAGATGTTAAGCCTTTGTCAGATTTACAGTAGAAAACTCTTAAATCAAAAAAAAAAAAAGGGGGGAGCTGGATGCGAGTATAGAGTAGTGGTTATGAACTTGGACTCAAGGGTAAGCTAGACTTAGGTTGATTCCTGGACCCATAATGTGTTTACCAACACTATGACTTTGGACTTTTGAGCCTGAATTTTCTCATCTGTCAAATGTAGATAATTATAGGATCTACATTATACATTGTTGTGAGTATTTAATGAGAGAATGAATGTCAAAGTGCTTGATATGAAATGCATACTTAATCAATGTTAGCCATGGTGCCATGGGAAGAATATTGGACTTTAATTCAAGAAACTTGGGTTGAGATGGGAAAAAGATGGTGATGGCATAGGTGGACTTGTGAGATTCTCCGAACATGAGTTCCCAAAAAGACTCTT
Source organism: Cephalopachus bancanus (assembly GCA_027257055.1). Taxonomy (NCBI): domain Eukaryota; kingdom Metazoa; phylum Chordata; class Mammalia; order Primates; family Tarsiidae; genus Cephalopachus; species Cephalopachus bancanus. Next base: position 738,320 of record JAPVLO010000937.1, read on the forward strand.
ACTTTTCTTCCCCCATCCCCCAGCCCACCACTAGCCGCACTGGTCTGAGGCCCATGGAACTTCGGTCCCATGCAGGGCCGGATATTGTGGCTCCCTGCTGCTGCTGTTCCATTGCATGTATGGGAGTCTCGGCTCCCAGCTCCCTCCCGGGCTACATCGTCTCCCACACAGCACCCAGCAACAAGCTGCTGGTCATTCAGGGAGGCTCTGGGTGCCCACCCCTCAGAGACACTGGTCCCATTCCTTGCTGAAGTACCCTGTGGGGGGCCCAGGGCCACTCTTGCCACTCACCGCCTGCCTTTTGGAGCTTTGGAGCTCTGGAGCTCTGGGCCCACCCTGGCTGAGGCACTCAGCACGTGACCCCAAGCTGGGGGACCCAGACAAGCAGAGAGAAAGGGATCTGCAAAAACTGCCTAGATCATTCTCCAGGCAGAGACTTCCATTGTCCTGCCTACCTATCAACAAACCCTACCACATTTCCTAAAGTAACGTTGCAAAACAGGAGACAAAGCCCCACCCCTACGCTTAATCAGACAAAAGCAGCACCCAGGCAGCCAACTAGAAAAAAAACAAACCCAAACTATGAGTAAATCTAGCTGTCTGCAACGAAAAACAAAGGGGAGAGGCCGGAGATCAGAGCTGGAGTGACTTTAGTCTGATCACTTATTTTGACTTATGATTTTATCATTTTGACTGTTTTGATCACGTTTGTTGTTTGCCTTCTGACTTACACTGTTTCTTGATTTTATTGGTCTGTCTCTGTGTAGCTATCAGTATTCTTTAGGGAATCTTTCTTACGTGTCTTTTTTCACTTCTATCCGGCCTTGTGTCTCTTTCTCACTTGATAGTTGGTATGTATGTCTGTTTTCCCTCTGGTTCTTCTCTCTTTCTAACTTCCTATTGACCCCCCTTCCTCCATTATTTTTCACTTTTATACTACCCTTTTAAATCTAGGAACTAAGACTACATACTGCTGAACGGACAGATTGTAAGGCAGAGGGAAATAGGTTCCAGTGTGCTCATACACCTGTTCGTGGATGCTAGAATCAGCATATACATTCTGAACCACAGTTTCTGCCTCAATTAAACCTCAAAACTGCAAAAAGTAGAGATTGCAGCCTACACTCCAACCTGAAAAGTGAACAAAGCCAGAAGACCCTCATAAGGAAGAACAGGATATTGCAGAAGAGAAATAAAAGCAACCCCACCTTCCCTTAAAAACAGAATTAAAAGGGGAGGGAAAGGACGTAAGTGAGAAAAATCTACACAAATGAAGAAAAACCAAAAGAAGAGTATGGGTCTCTCCCAGACCCCTGGAAGGGCAGACACTGAGAAAACTGACTTCAGAATGCAAACATGAAGCGCCCCGAGAATGAAGGGTCTCAGTCTGCAAACCTAGATATAAAGATATTAATGGAGAGATTAGAAAGAATTGAGGAGACACAAGAAGAAACTAGGAAGGAGCTGATATTTGAGATAACAGTAATAAAGAATACTGTGATTGAAATAAATAACAAACAGATAAACATGGAAAGCAGAATTACCCAAGAAGAAGAAAGAATCTCAGAGTATGAGGACCAAAATATAGAACTAACCCAAACTCTAAAAAACACAGAAAATAAGCTCAAAAAGACAGAACAAAACCTTCAAGAGATGAGAGATTACTTCAAGAGACTGAACCTAAGAGTAACTGGCCTTCCCGAGGCAGAAAGAGAGACAGAGACCACACTGGAACAAACTTTCCATGAGATAATTCAAGAAAACATCCCTTATCTAATCAGTGATGCAAAAATTCAAACACAAGAGATTCAGAGAAGCCCTGCAAGACAACAGAGAAGGCCAACTTCTAGACACATAATAATTAACTTAAACAAAGTAGGCATAAAAGAAAAAATCCTAAAGGCAACAAGAGAAAAAGGCCAGACCTCCTACCATGGAAGACCAATCAGAATAGCAGCAGATTTATCTACAGAAACCCTGCAGGCTAGGAGAGCTTGGAGCCCTATCTTCAAAGTCCTAAAAGAAACTCACAGGTCATAAGAGAGAAGATAGACAAGTGGGACCTTATTAAACTGATAAGCTTCTGCAAGGCCAAAGAAAACATTAAGAGAGCAGGGAGACAGCCTACATACTGAGAAAAAGTATTTGCCAACACCAGGTCTGACAAAGGCTTAACATCCTGGATCTACATGTGCTGAAAAGAAAAAAACAAACAACCCCATTATAAAATGGGCCAAGATATGAACAGACACTTCACAAAAGAGGACATCCGAGCAGTCAACAAACACATGAAGAAATGTTCAACCTCACTAATCATCAGGGAGATGCAAATCAAAACCACACTGAGATACCACTTAACTCCAGTCAGAATGGCAATTATAAACAACTCAAAAAATAACAGCTGCTGGAGAGGGTGTGGTGAAAAGGGAACACTTCTACACTGTTGGTGGGAGTGTAAACTAGTGCAACCTCTGTGGAAAGCAGTATGGCGATTCCTAAAAGCTCTAAATATCAACCTCCCATATGACCCCGCAATCCCCCTACTGGGGATATATACTGGAGAACTCAAACCACTCTATAAAGAAGATACCTGCACACGTATGTTTATCGCAGCATTGTTCACAATAGCAAGAACCCGGAAGCAACTATGCTGCCCATCAAAAGAGAACTGGATTTAAAAAATGTGGTACATATACACGATGGAATACTACGCAGCCATAAAAAAGAACAAAATCATGAATTTTGCAGCAACCTGGATAGAACTAGAGTCTATAATACTGAGTGACCTCTCACAGAAACAAAGATTCAAGTATCACATGTTCTCACTCATATAATGGACCTTGAATATCCAATGTAATACTGTAAGAAAATGACTGACGGTACTGGGAAACAATGGGGGAGAGGGAGATGGGATCACCAGTAGCAAATATCTGTCTAGGGACAGGGAAACACCTCTTATCCAAAGGGTGCCTGAATGAAATGTAATTGTACACCGAACCCTTAACTGTACCCCACAAAACCATAATAAAAAATATTGATTATGGGAAAAAAAAATAAATAAAGATAAACAATTCAACCTAGAATAACCTATGTGGCCAAGCTAAGCATCACGAGGGAGAATTAAAATCTTTCCCAGATATCCAATCCCTAAGAACGTATGCTGCCACCAAACCACCTCTACATGAAACACTAAAGAAAGTACTAAACACAGAAGAAAAGGAAAAAAGAACAACATTCCTCACAAGAGTACAGGGAAAAGAATAAAATATATATGAACCAACCCCAAAACCAAAAGAAAGACAAAAAAAAAAAAAAAACCAAGTAGAAGAGCAACAACTCTATAAGAACTGTATGACAGGGACGAACTCTCACATTTCAATAATTAGCCTGAATGTGAATGGACTAAACACACCACTGAAAAGACATAGAATGGCAAAATGGATAAAATATCACCAGGCAACAATATACTGCCTTCAAGAGACCCATCTCACTAGAAAGGGCATATACAGACTCAAAGGGAGAGGATGGGAAACAAATTTTCGGGCGAATGGAACACAAAAGAAAGGAGGAGTCACAATCCTAATTTCAGACAAAATACCATTTAAGCTATCAAAACTTTAAAAAGATACAGAGGACCACTACATAATGATAAAAGGTACACTCCATCAACAAGAAATATCTATCTTAAACATATATGCACCCAACATAGGTGCGCCAACTTTCATGAAGCAATTTGTAGGAAAACTAAAGAAAGATATTGACTCTAACACCATCATAACTGGGGACTTTAATACCCCACTCACAACCCTAGACAGATAATCAGGACAAAAAATCAGCAAGGAGATCCGGAACCTCAATGTGATTCTGGACCAAATGGACTTAATTGATAACTACAGAATACTCCATCCAAAGATCACAGAATACACATTCTACTCATCACTGCATGGAGCGTATTCTAAGATCGACCACATAATTGGCCATAAATCAAGCATAAGCAGATTTAAAAAGACCGAAATTCTACCATGCACCTTCTCGGACCACAGTGGAATAAAAATAAACATTGACACTAACAAGGTCCCCCAAAACCCACAAAGACATGGACACTAAACAGCATGATGCTAAACAACTCCTGGGTCAATAATGAAATCAAAACAAAGATCAAAAGATACCTGGAAACAAATGAAAATGAAGAAACATCTTACCAAAATCTCTGGGATGCCTTAAAAGCTGTAGTAAAAGGGGAATTTATATCCCTATAAACACACATGAAGAAAATGGAAGGAACACAAATTAACAGCCTAACTAGCCACCTAAGGAAGCTGGAAAAGCAAGACCTCAAAAACCCTAATTTCAGCAGAGGAAACCAGATCACCAAAATAAAAGCCCAAATCCAGGACATAGAAGACAAAAAGATAATACAAAAAATCAATGAAACAAAAAGCTGGTTTTTTGAAAGGATAAACAAGATTGATGGTCCCCTAGCTAGACTGACCAAGAAAAAAGGAGAAAAAAACCCAAATAAGCACAATCAGAAACACAAAAGATGAAGTCACATCTGACCCTGAAGAAATACAAAAGATCATTAGAGACTACTATGTACACTTGTATGGAAACAAACTTGAAAACCTTAAGGAAATGGAGGACTTTCTGACATCACACAACCTACCTAGGTTGGAATGAGAAGAAATTGAGACCCTAAATAGACCAATAACAATCAAGAAAATTGACTATGTAATAAGAAAACTACCTACAAAAAAAAGCCCTGGTCCAGATGGCTTTCCAGCAGAATTCTACAAGACATTTAAGGAGGAGTTGATACCAATCCTACTGAAGATATTCCAGGCGATTGAAAAAGATGGAACTCTGCCCAAATCATTTTACGAAGCCAACATCACATTGATACCCAAGCCAGGTAAAGATCCAACAAAGAAAGGGAACTACAGGCCAATATCTTTGATGAACATAGACGCTAAAATCCTCAACAAGATCCTAGCAAACCGGATTCAACAATACATCTCAAAAATCATCCATCATGACCAAGTAGGCTTCATCCCTGGGATGCAAGGCTGGTTCAACATTCCTAAAACCATAAATGTAATTAAATACATCAACAGACGTCAAAACAATGATAATCTAATGATTATATCATTAGATGCAGAAAAAACTTTTGATAAAATCCAGCACCCCTTCTTGATAAAAAACCTCAAACATCTAGGCATATGGAGAACATACCTCAAAATAGTAAAAACCATCTACAAGAAACCTACAGCCAGCATACTCCTAAATGGGCAAAAAGTGGAACCATTTCCCCTGAAAACTGGAACAAGGTGAGGATGCCCACTCTCACCCCTCCTGTTCAACATAGTATTGGAAGTCCTGGCTAGAGCAATCAGAGAAGAGAAGGCAATCAGGGGTATCCAAATAGGAAAGAGGAAGTCAAGTTATCTCTCTTTGCAGATGATATGATTGTGTACCTTGGAAACCCAAGAGAAAAACCTCCTTACACTGATAAAGGCCTTTGGAAAAGTCTCACGATAAAAAATAAATGTTTTTCTTTATTATTTCTTTACTCCAATAATAAACAAATAGAATCCCAAATAAAAAGCACAATTCCATTCACAATAGCCACTAAAAAAATGAAATGCCTTGGCATCTTCCTAACCAGAGACGTGAAAGACCTTTACAATGGAAACTAGAAAATACTGCTCAAAGAAATCAAAGATGACACAAACAAGTGGAAAAATATCCCATGCTCATGGATTGGAAGAATCAACATTGTGAAGATATCGATCCTACCTAAGGCAATCTACATGTTTAATGCAATACCCATCAAATTACCAGCAACATTCTTCTCAGACCTAGAAAAAACAAAATCGGAATTCATAGGGAAACACAAACGACCAAGAATAGCCAGAACAATCCTCAGTAAAACAAAACAAAGCATGTGGTATCACATTACCAGACTTCAAACTTTAATATAAAGCTACAATAATCAAAACAGCTTGTTATTGGTACAGGAACAGGCATATAGACCAATGGAATAGAATTGAGATTCCAGAAGTTAAACCTCAATTTCTCAACCAACTCATCTTCGACAAAGCCTCCGCCACTTACCACTGGGGAGAGGAGAGCCTATTCAGTAAATGGTGCTGGGAAAACTGGCTGACCCCATGCAGAAGATTGAAACAGGACCCCTATATATCCACACACACAAAAATTAACTCCAAATGGATTAGAGACCTAAATGTAAAACCTCAAACCAGAAGAACCTTAGAAAATGAAGGAAATACCCTCATGGAAATCGGAACTGGCATCCAATTCCTGGACAAAACCCGAAACCCACAGGTCATAAGACAGAAGATAGACAAGTGGGACTTTATTAAACTGACAAGCTTCTGCAAAGTCAAAGAAACCATCCAGAGAGCAGGGAGACAGCCTACAGACTGGGAAAAAGTACTTACCAACTCCAGGTCTGACAAAGGCTTAACATCTTGGATCTAAAAGGAACTCAAATGTGCTGAAAAGAAAAAAAAACAAGCAACCCCATTATAAAATGGGCAAAAGACATGAACAGATACTTCACAAAGGAAGACATCCGAGCAGCCAACAGACCCATGAAGAAATGTTCAACCTCACTAATCATCAGGGAGATGCAAATCAAAACCACACTGAGATACCACCTAACTCCAGTCAGAATGGCAATTATCAACAACTCAAAAAATAACAGCTGCTGGAGAGGGTGTGGTGAAAAGGGAACACTTCTACACTGTTGGTGGGAGTGTAAACTAGTGCAACCTCTGTGGAAAGCAGTATGGCGATTCCTAAAAGCTCTAAATATCAACCTCCCATATGACCCCGCAATCTCCCTACTGGGGATATATCCTGAAGAACTCAAATCACTCTATAAAAAAGATACCTGCACACATATGTTTATCACAGCATTGTTCACAATAGCAAGAACCTGGAAGCAACTATGCTGCCCATCAAAAGAGGACTGGATTAAAAAAATGTGTACATATACACGATGAAATACTACGCAGCCATAAAAAAGAACAAAATCATGAATTTTGCAGCAACCTGGATGGAACTAGAGTCTATAATACTGAGTGACCTCTCAGAGAAACAAAGATCTGAGTATCTCATGTTCTCACTCATATAATGGACCTTGAACATTCAATGTAATACTATAAGAAAATGACTGACAGTGGTGGGAAACTATGCGGCGGGGGAAGATGGGATAAACGGTAGCAAATATCTGTCTGGAGATGGGGAAACACCTCTTATCAACAGGGTGCCTGAATGAAATGTATTTGTATACCTAACCCTTAACTGTACCCCACAACATCATAATAAAAAATATTGATTAAAAAAAAACTATGAAAAGGGGGGAAAAAAAAGAATCATGGGTTTTGGTCTTTGGTTTTATCATTAATTTGGAAAATAATATTGAGCACATTAATTCCTTTTCTGCCTTTCAGTTTCTTCATCTACCAAAATAATCAGATAAATTAGACCCTTCTGGGTTTGTCTGGCTTTAAAATTATCCATCCTTAATTATCATATTATATTCCTAGGCATTGCTATCTGGGCCAAATTTCTAGAACATGACAGAACAGTAACCAGAGAGCCTAATGATGATCTTGATGCAAGGTGAAAATGAACCTACCTCCTGTGTTTAACCTTTCATATTTATTTTAATGATAGGTAAATTTCTTCTGTGTGGAACCTGAAAGTACACTATCTTGTGCAATTTATTTGATAGTAACCACATATAGAATGTGTTTGATGCCAACAATATAAGGGCCCAGGGAGTACTATTTTAGAGAGAGAAGGCAAAATTTTACTTGAGGTAGAAAAGGCAAGAGTAAAAAAAAGCAGGCTGTGTAAAGAAAAATGGGGAAAAAAATAAAGCTACCATCATAACCTCTGTCTTAGTTTTCATTTTTCTCAAGGTTGTTTTCTTTTCAAATTTGAAAAAGTTGCTTTATGTCTGGGTAGATTTGTGCTGAATAAACATTCTTCTCTCCCGAGAAGAGCCTTGTGTCAAATGGCATTGAGATGAAATTGTCCTGCCTTTATAAGCTCAAGCTTTCCCAAAGCTCATGCATTGCCCCAAACTCAAATATTAGTGGAAATAAATGTGGGATCTAGAAAAAAGGGAATCTCAGGGCAACATCACAGGAGCCCTGACCATTCACCACCCTCAGGGCGCATCCTCTGAATTGCAAGACAGGACACAGGCTCTGAGTCAGTTGTGAGCTAGCCCCTGAGCTTAGTAGGAGCAATAGCCAACTGTGCAGGAGTAAGTTGCCCAGCTCTTTTCCAGCTACTTTACATGTTTGTTATAGGATCACTTATTTATTCTAAGACAATAACTGACTCTAAGTTCTATGCTAAAATAAGCAAATTCTTGCAATGGCTTTAAATAAAGGCAGGGGTATTTTAGTGCAAATAGAATGTATGTTTTAAAAACAATTTAATTCTCTGAATATGAGCTTTTATGTGTTTGACCCTCAATGATTCTAAGTAGTTTAAACATATGAGTAACATTAACCATTGTAATCAGTAACAGTGATTTAATAAGAGGAATTGTTTATTTTTACTGGGGGAGGAGTAAGGAGGTGTGGGATATATAGATACAAATATCTGAAGGTTGAGTCATCAGTACTTGGAAGACAAATCTCCAAATAATTCTGGGAATCATTGGCTTTATTCATTTTTTTTTTCTGAACCTATTATAGTCTTTCTATTTTAGCTGTGATACCTAGAGAATACATCTTTTCTCTAGATGGGGTTAATATAAAAACAATTTCTGACCGGGCTCGGTGGCTCAGCCTGTAATTCTGCGCCTTTGGGAGGCTGAGGTGAATGGATTGCCTGAGCCCGCGGGTTCAAGACCCGCCTGGGCAGGTGAGACCTCATCTCTACAATAAATCAAAAAATTAGCTGGCCGTGGTGGCCCATACCTGTAGTTTCAGCTACGTGGAGGCTGAGGCGGAAGGATCGCTGGAGCCCAGCAGGTCGAGGCTGGGTGGCCGGAAGTGGCCACTGCACTCCAGTCTGGGCGACAGAGTGAGACTCCAACTAAAAATAAAAATAAAAATAAAACAATATCTGTATATTTCCTCCTGTTATAAATAAAGCAGACAATATTAAAATTTTGGTAGAGAAAATAATTATAAAATTAATTGCTACAGTGGCTAGCTGATGGAGGTAATAACAGGCTGTAATAAAAACAAAGCTGGACATAACACTGACATAATATTTAATTTAAAATATTCCTAGGCTCTTTTTCTTAAGATGTTATTATGAAGTAGAGGAATCACTCATAATAAATGCTGACTGGAAACTTGAGGAAAATAACTTTATCTCTCTCCATTTTCTTCTACAGATGTCTACCCTGTTTACTGGTCAACATCAATGTGAAGATAGTAGATCAGGGAAGGGTCCTGGGACCCAAAGTGTGCCTACAAAGGAGTAAATAGGCCTTTCTATTCACATATAGATATAATTCTTCAAAAGCCACTAGACTTATGAGAGAAGTAAAGGTGTGTCTTAAGTTCACACTAAGGTTTACATTGCTGAGACTTCTTCGTAGCAGGTTTTGACTAGAGAGACACAACTCTGGGTACCTAAAAACAGGTTGGAGAAAAACCTTCTCTAATGTAGGGAGCACAAAATGAGGAATAGTAGGGTACAGGAGATACATTATATCTAACACTGGTCCTGTTTGTATTTATAAGTTTGGGAGATTAAGAATGATATTGAATAATCATGATTATTCTATATTTTTTTCTAGATAATCCTTTGAATTAGGAGACTCTCACTCTGGTAATTCTAGAAATAAAATATTTTAGCATATGAGGCTGTAGATTGAGTAGCCAGTAAAATGTGTACATCATAATGCAGAATTAAGAAGTGTTAATTCAGAAAGAGATTCCTTTCCTCAAGCAATTATTAACTAATAGCATAAGAAGAAAATTCAGAATACTCCAAAGAATAATAGTGCTTGTGATGTGTTCAGAGCTCAGAAATTTCTGGATTCATTCTGTGTTCAATTTGTGAAATCTTCAAACTAGTCAACTAATTGGACTAGCCTTGGCAACTCTCCCTTTATTATTATAGGAAAAATTTTTTTAATGTTTAAATTTTTAAAATATATATATTTTAAAGATGTGGGGTACAATTCAGGGTTAGGTATACAAATGTTCATTATGCAGATACCCTTGTTGATGAGGTGTGCCCCTCCCTCCTCTGGTAGTTTCCCTCAACTGCCAATCCCACCTCCCCTCCTCTAACAGTTTCCCTTAGTGGATGATTTTTGAGATGTGTTTTTGGATACGATTTGCTAGAATCTTGTTGAGGATTTTTGCATCTATGTCCATAACAGATATTGGCCTGTAGTTCTCTTCTTTTGTTGGATCTTTACCCGGTTTGGGTATCAGTGTGATGTTACCTTCGTAAGATGATTTGGGAAGAATTCCATCTTCCTCAATTGCCTGGAATACTTTCAATAGGATTGGTATCAGCCCTGGCTAGGGGCCCATCAATCTTGTTAATTCTTTCAAAAAAACAGCTTTTTGTTGTGTTGATGTTTTTAATGATATTTTTGTCTTCTATGTCCCGTATGTGGGATCTTATTGTGTTGCTTTGGATTCTTCTGCTAAAGTTAGGGTTTAGGATCTTCTTTTTCCAGCTCCCTTAGGTGATTTGTTAGGCTCTCAACTAGTGATCTTTCCATTTTCTTGATGTGTGCTTGTAGAGATATAAATTCCCCTTAGAACTGATTTCATGGCATCTCAGAGGTTTTGGTAAGATGTTTCTTCATTTTCATTTGTTTCCAGGAATCTTTTAATTTCTGCTTTGGTTTCATTGTTGACCCAGTAGTTGTTTAGCATCATGCTGTTTAGTGTCTATGTCTTTATGGGCTTTGGGGGAGTGTTTTTGGTGTTGATATTTATTTTCATTCCACTGTGGTCTGAGAAGGTGCATGACAATATTTCAACCTTATGGAATTTGTTTATGCTTTATTTATGGTCAAAGATGTGATCAATCTTGGAGTACATCCCATGTGGTGATGAGTAGAATGTATATTCTGTGGTTATTGGGTAAAATAATCTGTAAGTATCTATTAAGTCCATTTGGTTAAGTGTCAAGTTTAGGTTCTGGAACTCCTTGTTGATTTCTTGCCTTGATGATCTATCTAGGGCTGCCAGTGGCATATTCAAGTCCCCTGCTATAATAGTGTTAGAGTCAATATCATTTTTTAGTTTACTTAGTAGTTGCTTTATAAATGCTGGTGCTCCTGTATTGGGTGCATATATGTTTAGGATGGAAATTTCGTGTTGATGGATTGAAACTTTTATCATTTTGTAGTGTCCTTTTGTGTCTTTTTGCATTTTTGATAGCTTACAGATTGTTTTGTTTGATATTAAAATCACAACCCCTGACTTCTTTTGTGATCCATTTGCCTGGAAACTCATTTTCCTTCCTTCAACTTTGAGTCTATGTGCATCCCTTGTGGTGAGATGAGTTTCCTGGATGCAGTAAATAGTTGGGTCATGGTTTCTTATCCAGTTTGCCATTCTGTATCTTTTCAGTGGTGCCTTTAGTCCATACACATTCAAGCTGAATATTGATATGTGATTGTTTATCCCTGTCATGAGGTTCTTATAAAGTTTTTTGTTGTTGTTTGGTTGTTTTCTTTTGGCTTTTGGGCTGATGTATGTGTGTGTTTTCAAATTTCTTGTTGCAATGTATTCTCTGTTGATTCTGTTATCTGCTTTTTTCTTTGAAAGTGTGTGGTCATTGTTTTTTTTTTCTTTCTTCTGTGATTAATAACTTTTTAAGTGTTTCCTGTAGAGCTGGTGTGGAAGCTATGTAATCTCTTAATGATTGGAAATCTGAGAAGGATTTTAATTCTCCATCACTGATGAAGCTGAGCTTGGCTGGGTAGGAAATTCTTGGTTGAAATTGCTTATCTTTGAGAACCTTAAATGTAGGGCTCCATTCCCTTCTTGCTTGTGGTGTTTCTGCTGATAGGTCTACAGCTATTCTGATTGGTTTTCCCAGGTAGGTATTCTGACCTTTCTCTCTTGCTGCCTTTAGAATTTTTTCTTTTGTGCCTACTTTATGTAGACAAATTACTAAGTGTCTAGGGAGTGGTCTTCTCATTTGATGTCTTGTAGGGGTTCTCTGTATCTCTTAGGTTTGGCTAGTCACATCTCTGATGAGATGGGGAAAGTTTTCTTGAATTACTTCCTGGAATACTTACTCCAAGATGTTCCCCACTTCCCTCTCTTCTTCTGGGATACCAATCAGACATAGATTCAGCCTCTTGATATAATTGCACATCTCTTATAGGCTTTGTTCTTTCTTTCTGAGTTTTCTTTCTATGTTTTTTACAGATAGGGCTAATTCCTTGTTCTGATCTACAAGTTCTGAGATTATTTCTTCTGCTTGATTAATTCTGCTTTCCATGTTTGTCATCTTATTATTTATTTCCTGAATGAAATTTTAATTGCCAAAATCTCTGTTACAAGTTGTTTCAGTGTTGCATCTTGTCTTTCTTGGATTTTATTCACTCTTTCCTTTCATTCCTTAATCCCTGTCATATTATTGGGTCAGTCATTGGTGACTTCCATTGTTTGAGCTCTGAGATCTGATTTTTCAGAAGTTTTCTCTTTGTTGCACTTGAAATTACCTGTGGTCTTCCTTTGTTTTTTTTTTTTCCTCATTTGTGATAAATCTCTTGTTTTTCTCTTTAGTTCTGTTATTCAGTGTCAGTGGGAGAGGCTTTCTCTTCTGATGTTTGCTCAGTTCTCTATTTTTCCCTGATCTAGGCTCTGGGTTTGTTCTATGTTGAAACCAGATTGTGGGTGGAAGCTTTGCTGTCTCTTGTGGTTTTAAAAGTCAAATAAGGTAGGGGATGGGGAGCTAACATTCAGAAACTTCTTGTAAATTACAATGTTCACTGATTGTAGTATGTTTCCCTTAGACCCACTCCCCACCACCACTCTATATGATGATGCAATGGGTATGTGTGTGTGCCCCCAGAGTCCAAGATACAGTGACAGCAGTGAGGAGCACAGAGAAAAATAGAATGAAATAAGATGGACAAGAATTTAAAAAAAGAAAAAAACAGATAAAATACAGATCAATGAAAGCATAAACCAAAGCAAAAACCAGTTGAACACACAGAGACATACACACACACACCTGTTTACAAACTGGAATAACAACAAAGTGAAACAAAATAAACAACAACAACAAAAATCCAGGAAAACTAAACACACATGCACATGCCTAACACAGAATGAATTGAAAAGAAAAACAGAAAGAATGAATTTAAAAAAAAGGAATTCAGATGAACCCTCACACATATAGTAATACACACCTTAAGCTAAAAAATAAAAATAAAAATGAGAAGAACAAAAGAGCAAAAACAAACCAACAACAAAATTGAAAGATGAACACTCAATCATTCACATACACACATAAACAGAAAACAAAAAGAAGAAACAGAAAAAAAGAAAAAAGGGGGGAATGCAGATCAAACCCTCACATACACATTCATGCACAAAGGAAAATATTTTAAAAATAGATGAACTAACAAACAGGTAAAACATTTAAAATTTTTTTTTAAATTAAACAATTTTTAAAAAGATTTTTAAAAAGCCCTGCTCTTGTGGCAGGTTTTTAAATTGTTCTTCTCATCTGCTCTCTCCTGCAGAGCTTCTACCTCTTTCAGTCTCTCTCCAGTGTCCAGAGCAGGGAAGATGGAGGAGCAGTGGGGGGTACAGCTGCAGTCCTCCCCTCCCACTCTTATATGGTCAGGGACATGTCCTATGGTGAGGAGGTGTGGAATTGTCTCTTCCCCAGGTATATACTCATGGGGGTGCCCCAGCCAGGCCTATTCTGGAATGGAGTTTTCCTATTGCAACTGAGTTCCAGGTTCTGCCTGGGTTTGTCCCTCTCAGTTGTCACCCAGCTGTGTGGGTATGACAGAGGATTGCTGGGGAGGAGAGGGTTTGGGTCAGCACTGGATTCACCACTGATCACTTTGGAGTTCTTCCTTGTCCTTTTCTAGTCACCCCCTTTGTCCCACAGCTTGATCAGGGTAGGGAGTAGGGTGCCTGGGACTCAGCACTCATCAGGTCCCTCCAACGTTTGTGCTTTTAGGATATTCCCTCTGGGTCACAATCACCCCCTGAGTAGTTGATCTACCAGTCACATAGTTCAGGTCTGTTGCTCTGTGGTGAACAAGTCAGAGCACTTTGCTGTCCCACTTTCAAGATGGTGGTTGAGTGACTCTCTTGTCCTCTCTGGTGGGACTTTGGCTCTGGTCTCCCTGTACAGTCCCGGATGCCAGTGCCCAGTCAGGCACTGAAGTGGTGAGGCAAAGCCTGGAGCTGGCAGTCTCTCCTGCTGCAGTGGTGAGGCAGAGCTTGGAGCTGGTAGTCTCTCCCCATCCATTAAAACAAAAATGGCACTCAGCTTCTGCATCCTGGGAATTGCTAGTGTTCAAGCTGAGCAGCTGCAGCATCAGCTGCTGCACCAGGAGAGCCCTGGCCACTAGCTCCCTGGCCCTCACTCAGTCAGCCACTCAAACGCCCACTCACCAACACATGCACAAAATGTTCCATACACTCACTCACTCACACTGAGACTCACATAGTCTGACTTGCTCGGCTGCTGTCTTCCCAACTACCCCACAGGAAACTTTTAAGGATAGTAACATGATCACTAGCTCTCCCTAATTCTAATTTTCTTGAAAAAGACCTCCATTTTGTCTTCCCACATAAAGGCTATTTTTAAGGCTTCCTTAGCAAGATCCTCAATTCCCTCAGAACATCGTAAAACCTATGATACTTATGCACCTGTGCCCACTTTGGAGTAAAGAGCCATAGGACTATTGTTGCTCTTTTTTGGAATTATCTTGTTAACTTAGGTGATTTGGAAGAGGTAACAGCCCACTGAATAGTTGCTATCAATTGAAAAAGGCCAGTGACTTTTTTAGAACTTAGGAAATACTTGGAATGAAAAATATCATTTTAGTCAATAAAACATATTGTAGTGAATGTGTGTGGTCAACGCCACTTCTTTGAATGATTTCAGGGCCTCCTATTAATATATGTTCCAAAGAATGCCATTCACATAGCGACTATGCAAGTGTATCCCTGGAGTTGGGCAATGAAATGGCATTGTCTATTACCTTTGGCCATCTAGTATTCATTTCTTTTCCTAGTAGTAACCTAAGTTTTCGGTAGGGCTATGTTTCTTAACCAGGGGCAATTTTGTTTCCCCAGGGATATTTGCCAATGTCTTAAGACATTTCTGGTTATCACAACTGTTGGTGTGCTACTAGCAACTATTGGGTAGAGGCCAGGGATGCTGCTAAACATCCAACAACAGGCACTTACAACAAAGAATTGCCTGCAGTGAATATTGATAAAGTGAAGTTGGAAAAACCTGCTTTTGCAGGATTATTTTCATCTCAGTGTGCAAGCAGTCTTGCTATGGCTGGAGCTCAAACCTTGTTCATGCCGCCTGTCTTTCCAAAGTTTTGAATCTTGATCAAAGTGGCACAAGAACAAAGAAAGAAAGAAGGGAGGGAGGGAGGGAGGGAGGAATAAAGAATGAAAAAATGATACAACACAATTTTAAAAACACATTAAAAAAACCACAGCAGCCAGTTCAATCTAATAATGGTGTCAAGATGAAATCATTGTATAGTCTTTTTTGCCTGTACATCAAGACCTGGCCTAGTTATTTTCCTATTTTTAAACCTAGTTCCCAAGACTTCCTGGCCGTCCTTGAGATATGCTTCTGATAAATTCTCTTTTGGCATTAATTAGCAAAAGTTTGTTTCTGTTTCTTGCAATTTAAGAACCCTATGGGAAGCACCTGTTTTTAGAGAAGGCATACCATGGGGAAGTTAATTTGGAGCTTATATGTGTTTATTTGTTCCACAACGTCATGCATTATCTTATTTGCTGGATCATATGAGACATGATCCTAGTCCTCCAGGGGCTTAAAAATCTAGTTGGGAAAAGTAGACATGCTCATGTAATGTGAGGTTGAGTTTGTATTCAGACAGCATATGCTATGAATCAAACAAGTGGTTCAAAGAAATAGTAAATGATTTAGAATTTTAGAGAGGAGAAATATTATCTTGGCCTTTTATTAGAAAAGGCTTTTGGGAGGATATATGACTTCAACAGGCTTTTGGAAGATAGCTAGGACTTGGGATGGCAAAAGAAAGGGGGAGGTTGTAGAGCATTCTGGAGAAATCAGACATAATTCAGATTCCTGCTTGACTTTGGGCAGTTATTTGTAAAATGTAATATAAAATGTCTTAGAACAACACTAAATAAATGATAACTATGATAGCTATTATTATTTGTTTCCAAACTTGGAGGAATAATTTAAGCCAAGCTGCAGAGTTGGGAATTAGTGCAATGTATTAATGGGTCAAATGAGGAATGTAATTTGACTGTGGCACTGATAAAAATAGAAAATGGGCAGGTAAAAAGGCAGGAAAGTTTTGTAAGACTACATTGTGGCTGCCTTTATATTTCCAGGTGATAAGAACAAAGTTTATCTTGTAAATGTAGGAGGCACTCGTAGATTTTGAATGGGTAGGTGTTGTGACATAAATAATGATTTTGGAATATGATTTTAGTGCTGGTATGCTGAATGGATTTGGGGGAAGATTCACTTTATTGACCTTAACATACAAATTCCAAAATGTTTTCATTCATAGAAATAAATGAGTTGCTGTCCTCCTACTCCTTCCCACTGAATCTTTCTAGCAAATCTAGTTAAACAGACGCATCAACAACAAAATAAGACAATGAATACGGCAATAAAAGTTTGTAATATTGGGCACTATTGTCAAATAAACTGATTTATTCAATCAAACAAACAATTCTACTGATTTTTACACTAAATTAATGGAAATTGGCCCATCATTTCAGTCAAACTAGTTGATCTGGTTGTACATGTAGACATAACCATTACCTATAACAGAAAATAGTTAATTTGGGCATTCTCCTCAGGACAGTTAGTATCAAACACATACAACCTAGCTTTAGTTGAAGAAGCAGGCAGTAACCATAGTGTCTTTACTAGCACATTAAGAATAGTGTCATGGCACACTTAGTAGAGCAATTATATTTAAGGATAATTAAACATAAACGGCTACAGAGGAAAATGCAGGGAAGACATTTTTACACTGAAACACTAATACCAAACTGCATCCTTTGCTCCCATTCTTTCAATCAAAGCATAAAGCTTAAGCAGCAAATTTAGACTAGCTCAGACCCCAATTGGTCCCTCCTGAGGTCCAGGATAAGATTCCTAGTAAAATTGTAAATCTCTGCTTTGTTGTTTAGGGGGGTTGGTATTAACAATTCAATCCTTCCTTTACCAAATAGTAACTGAGTTTCAGATGAGATTAAAAAAAAAAGGAAAGAAAGAAATGAGCTTGTCTGCCCATGGCAGCATGCACTCTAGCTAATCTGCAAGTGCTATAATTATGCAGGGTACTGATAGATTTGTCGCTGGTCTGGTAATCAAAATGTAGATGAATTTCCACAGTTGATACATTATCATCACAAATGTTCTGCACTTCTTGGCAATTCCCAGGCCTAAACATGATATTGGCATTTAACGAGGTTCCATGCCCACACATCCCATTGGAATGTGTTGGGGGTAAGTGCGAGTTCATCCCCTTCCATTCACAGGTTTAGGGAAGATAAATGTATGTATGTAAAGTGTCCTACAGGAATCATATTTCAACTGGTTGTCACAAAGCCATTCTCATTGGCCTAGGAACCTTAGCTTAGTTAATTGGTGTGGAGTCAAAGAGGCTAAAACCATTGGTACAGTACTGAGCTCTTTACCTGTCTCCTGTTTGCAACTTATATTTCTGCCTTCCTATCTATCCTGCAGATGGGGGCTCTTGGTCATGAGGGGGCACCAAATGAGACAATGTAAGCTTCATTTAGCCTTATCTCTAAAATAGCAAGAATTGTAACTGCCTTTATTACCTTCTAAGGTCTTTGCAAAGATCACATGAGCCATTAAGACTGGAAGAAATTTGAAAATTATGAACCACCTATAAATGTAAAACACTTAAAGTTATCATTCATATTAATAAGTATCCCTTCAGTAATTGACATTTAACAATAATAGAATCAGGGTAAATATATCCATACTCTGTGGTAGAAAGTAAGAGTGGGGGACAACAATGACCCCAAATTCATATCCTACTGAAAGCAGGACTAGATTATCATGTTCATACATGAAATGCATTACTCACAGTGGCTGCTTTCCTATCACATTCCTGTTAATTCATTTGAAGGTAAGAAATATTTGAAAATAAGATTGTTCAAAAACAGTTTTCAGCAAGCTAAATGTCTATAATTTGAATGTGTAAGGCAAACTGACAATAATTCTACAAAGAAATCAGCATGATGTTTTTAAAATAAATGAAATGTAAAATGGTTGAATTTAATTATTATTTTATTCATGTTTTGAATATACAGCATATACAGAATATTCAAAATATAAAAAAATATATAAAAGTTATATAATGGAGATTAATTCTTTCTTCTGCCTGTCCATACTTTCCTACCTTCAAAACCCCACCAGTCCTCAGCCATTCATTTCCTCTCCTTAGAAAAAAACACTGTTACCAGTTGCACATGTATTCATCCAGAAATATTTCATACTTATACAAACATTTATACATGCATATGTATATTTTTATACTGAGATAAGCATGCTATGTGCACTATTTAGAACCTTGCGTTTTCATTAATCAGTGCATCTTAGAGATATTTTTGTATCAAATGTACAGATTTACCTAATTATTTTAAACAGCTGTATCATAATATATCATTATATGAAATCATCACAATTTTATTTAAATATCCCCTAACTGATAATTTATTTCCAATAATTTGCTATTACAAGCAATAGCAAACTACAACAAAATTGAACATCTGATATGACTGGATTTTGAATTCAAATATATAAATTGTATTTAAAATTTATTCCTTATTTATAATAACATTTTAAAATCAGATTTTTAAGAGTAGCTAGAATTTACAAAATGAACACTAGGTATCATATTAGTAGATCTGTCTAAATTATGCCCAAATTACCTTAGGTTGTAGTTTGCTATTGCTTGTAATAGCAAAATATTGGAAATAAATTATCAGTTAGGGAATATTTAAATAAAATTGTGATGATTTCATATAATGATATATTATGATACAGCTGTTTAAAATAATTAGGTAAATCTGTACATTTGATACAAAAAATGATGTTCAATTCCATAAGGACAATATATATTGTAGGCCATCAATAAGAAATTGTTGGAAAAATAAGCACAATTAATTTACTAAAATTTGTGTAGTTCAGGCAGTTCCGATATTAGGAAGAGGAAGCTAATATTCCATAAAGTTCTTTCTTAAGTATATTTCTGATGCATTTGCTTACTATCAACAACTATTTTGCAAATCTCACCAAATTTATACATTTCCTAGCCTAACTTGTCTTTTGATCAACTCTTTTTTCTCTCTTTCTCTTCCAAATATCCTTGCAAATAGTATGAAATATTTTCTTATATCAGCAGGGAATTCTTAAACCAATTAATGATTGTTTAATGATTATCTTTTAGCCTAACCCTATGTTGTATCTTCTGTGAATTAGAAAGTAGTGTAAAACATTTATTTTTAAGAGGTTAGAGTCCAGTTGGATAGTTGAAGCAAGACATAAATGCAATAAAAGATAAAATAAATTTGGGATATAAATAACAGTTTAGTATAAGGATTGTTTTTATGCCAACAATACATATGGCATTATGTATGTATATGTCAGTTATTCTCATTCCTTTCTTCCAGGTGAATGAATCCACAGTGACACTATAGCCTATCACGTCATGTCTAAATTTCTTTGCCTATTTCTCAAGATCCTCCAGAATTTAACCCCATCCCATCAATCAATTTTTTTTTCTTTCTTTCGTTCTTTCTTTCTTTTGATTTGGAGTCTCACTCTGTCACCCTGGTTACAGGGCAGTGTAGTTTCACTTTCAATTAATAATGCTCACACAACCATTTCTCTCTATGCACATTATGCTTGCTAAATTCTACCTGTATGCCTTGGCTTGTGTTTTTCATCTTTCCTGTAGTTTTTCTTCTTTACTCTCTTCCTTTCTAAATCTTTTCTCTTTCTTATGGTTCATATGGAGATCCATTTATTTCCTAAAACTTTTCCCAACACTACCAGTCAATATTGCTTTTTCATTTCTCCATTCCTTCAACACTTATATACAGCCTTATAGCTCAAATGCTATTTAATTGTTTACATACCAAGTCTACAAACATTAAATATCATATGCAATAGAATCTTTCTTATCCTATAATTTATCTCAATTGTTTCATTACTTCATTCATTTTTTCTTCTAGCTTTACTCACAGACAAGCCTCCCAAGCCATTGTTCCCCATGGAAAATCAGCCAAGTGTTATAGATGTCCAGCTGGGTAAGTCCCCTCCTGGGAATAATAGATCTTACGCTTGCTCTTTGTTAACAGATGGGGGAAATTGCATGAACCAGGAAAGGTTTATTGCCACTGTTATTACATGCAAATCATTCTGTGGTCTGCTCATTTATAATCCTGGAGTTCAGTGCAATAGCTGTTTAAGAAAAATGAGTGTGTATTGCATCAAGGAATGGTAATATGAATTGATTACACTGGATATTAAGTGTGTTGCTGTAGGATAGAGCTTTTTAACTCTGTGATTGATAGATTTACCAGTGTCTTGCACTGGTGATTGGTACAAACAGCTTTTCATACATGCTAACCAGAAATTTTTATCTGGAGAGCATTAACTCTTGGAGACCAAGCACTTCTTAAAATAAAGACAGCCCTTCTGTTCATCCTTTAAGATGATTTGATAATAGTATTTCCAATGGCACTATCCAGGGCTATTTTAAACTTGTTTTTAGGTTTGGATTCTGAATATTTATGAATTATATAATATTGGGAAAAACAGCTTGATTTATGGATGCTACTGTCTTTTTACAGACTCAAACAAGGACGCAAGGTGTTAAGCCTCTTTTTAGAGTCCTCTACCACTAATCCTTGTAATCTTAATTATTTAAAGTACTTGAAACTCCAAGGCTTGCTAGATCTCTTTCTAACCATGGCCTTTAATCGAAACCATGTCCTTTAACATTCGTAAGCTTTCATCTATTTTGGGTTTCATTCTAATATTGCAAATTTCTTGATTTCTAAACAAAGAACCACAAGAGAACTGAGTAAATATGCTGGAAATGCATTAGGCTTACATTGAGTATATGATTTATTGAAATTTGTGATTATAGTAGTTCCCACCAATTATACAGCCAGGAAAGACAAACTGCTCTCAATATCTCACTCATTTTGGAAATTTTTGACTCAACTTTTCATCTTTGCAATTCAACTTGTATTGTTAGAGGTTTATTTTTATTTTGAAAATAGAGGAGCAAAAAAAAAAATTATATTCCTAAGAGCCTGTTCATTTTTCCAAAATGAAATATAGCACATTGTACTTTTAAATGCAGCCTAGCAATATGAGTACCAAAGTTAAGTATTTTAAAACAAGAATTCCTCTAAAAAAGGAAAAAAGAAAATTTTTTAAAAAGAAAAAATCAAATAATAAACATGTTGTGAAGAATGAGCTATGGAAGTGGTGAATACTTTGTAAATAATGTTGAAGTATTAGACTATGGCTCTACTTATATCTCCTGTGTTATTTTGCAGTCATTATATTTTGTTAGAGCCAAATCTAGATGTGCTGACACCCTTACTCCCTAATACTTTTTAGTTACATTTCTCCATCTTATACTGAGATAAAAATTTCAAAGGGTATTTTATGATTTTCCAGGGGTTACATGAATCCATGTGATGATCTTGTATCATTGGTTTACATGGAGATGCAAATGGATTTTTTTTTCTTTTTTAAAACAAGATCTTTCTCTGTCACTTAAGCTGGAGTGCAGTGGTGCAGTCATAGCTCACTGCAGCCTCAAACTCCTGGGCTCAAGTAATCCTTCTGCCTTAGCCTCCCAGGTAGTTGTATTTACAGGTGTGTGCTACCACACACTGCTCATTTTTAATTTTTTTTTTTTGTAAAGACGGAGTCTTGTGTTGCCCAGGCTGGTCTCAAACTCCTGGCCTCAAGCAAGCCTTCTGCCTCAGACTCTCAAAGTGCTGGGATTATAGACATAAATCACTGTGCCTAACTAATAAATTGTTTTATGTGAAAACATATACTAAGAAGTAGAAGGCACAATTTTCATAAATATTTGAACGGCAATGTGAGTAATTATAAAATTACATAATTATCATTAATTATAACATAAGTTTGTGGCCCCTGGAGGCATACCCCTTTTATTTTCTGCTATTAGGTATGCTTTAGCAGCAATGGTTGAAAAGTACTGATTTAAAGAAAGGAGAGGGACCCTTATAGGGCATCCCATTTCATTCAGATTCACTGGATACAACACCTATATGTGCTGTTTAAGACATATATAAGCTGTGCGCTTTCAATAAACATGTATTCCAAAATAGGTATGTATGCCAAAAGACCGTACCAACACTAGTACCCTATAAAGTTACTAAAATCATTAACTTCCAGTGTACATTAGATGTAACACTAAACTTTTCAGTTTTTAATTTTGTAACACAATTTGGAAGCAACTTTATTGATAGAAAGATGGAGATCAGCCCGTTTTTTATTCCAGAAAGGCTGTTACTCTGAGATGTTCAAGCAGTCATATAATTCAGAGAAAGAAAAGAAAAGAAAAATCAGTTAAACAAGAACTTTGGCATTTCAAAGAGCATATGACCAGTTAATTTTAAGTGATTTTAACTTTTCCACAGGTGTATTTGACACCATTTATTAGCAACTGGAAATCATTTTGTAAGTTGCTTTTATGCCTCAGTAGTAAGGTGACATTAGGATCGCTATAAATGTCATGGAGCTCCTTAGTGTCAGTGGAAGATGTGCAGTAAGAATGACAAAAGTTTAGAAAACTCCAGGTATAAAAAAAGAGATAGGGAAAGATAACTGGGGCTATTGGGTATCTCTGTGTATGTCTGGAAAATGTTCAGAATTCAGAAAGTTAATGAAAACTTCTGGAAATTATTTTCCTTCAGTTTCTGAAGTTCATAAAGCACATTCAGCTTTGGACATCCTCAAACTAGAACTAAGATTAGAACTGCCAAAAATGCAACAATCTAATCCAAATGGCTAAGCACATAACAAAGTTCAGGTTTCCCAAATCCCATTACTTAAATTGTTAGGCATTGTGGTACATTAAAGTTGGTCACATATTTTTGACCACTCTTCCCATCTAAACATAGTGTCACATTCTCCTCTCCTTGAATCTGCATTTCCTTAGTGACATACTTGACCAATAGAATATAGCAGAAGTATTATTCTGAAATTTCCGAGAATGGGTCAAAATAAACTTGCAACTTCTATCCCAGTCTCTTGGTCTGCTCTGAAACCACCATACTACTTGGAGCTCAAGTCACATGGAGAGGTACTATAGGATGAAACACCATGTGAAAAGAGAGAAAGAGTGGCCAACAAGTACCAAGGCATCAGACATGTGAGTGAAGAAGGCATCATGGAAGTGGATCCTACAGTCCCAGCCACTCAGGCTTATGCCATGTAGATCAGAGACAAACCACTGAGCTAACTCTTCTTAGGTTTCTGACCCCCAAAGTCATGAGCAAAATAAAGTGGTTGCCATTGGCCAGTGACTTAGGGATAGTTTGTTAAGCAATACTAGATAACCAGAACAGACGTTCATTTGTTTCCCTAGAGTATGCTCAATTCCATTTTTTCCATGAACAAGAATCCCATGCAGTCATTTTTTGCAAAATGAGTAATGTTGTGGGAAATACTTGAGTACCAGCTTCATGGAACATGGTGTGGAATAATTGTTTATGTGTTTGCTTGTCGGTTACACTCTGTTCTCAGTGGTGAATATTTCTAAAGGCAATCCAGTAAATGAAAAATTTCAGTAGAAATAAATATATTTTAGTGCATGGAGTTGGCATCGGTACAGATATTTTGTTGTGTCTCTAAAGGAAAATAAACATCTTGACTATCTCTCTCCTATAGTGCAATCCATTAGTCATCAACAAGGTTCTAGAAATTTACTTACATTTTTGCTGACATAGTGATGACAGTTTGGTTGTTGCTAAATTGTGTTCACATTGTAATG